>WNNJ02003657.1:0-157901 GCA_012934845.2 Pomphorhynchus laevis
ATGTGCGGGTGGATGAGCATAGATGAGAATGTCATCCACGTATTGCATGACGTTACAGGAGTAAGGTTTGATAAACGGATAGAGATCGCCAAGCAGAAGAGAGAAAAGAAGGGGACCTAGGACTGAACCTTGTGGAACCCCGCAAAAAATAGGGATGGGAGGGGAGGATTATGAATTAGAACAGACGCGAAAGGAACGGTCGGATAGATATGAGGCAAACCATGCTACGGAGGAAGAAGAAACGCCGTAATCATAACGAAGGCGAGAAAGGAGGACGGAGTAATGGACAATGTCGAATGCAGAGCAGAGGTCGAGGGAGATGAGAACACTATATAGAGCCTTGTCTCGAGAAATGAGTAAGTCGTTGTACACTTTTATGCATGCGATTTCTGTCGAGTGATTAGAGCAGAAAGCGGATTGAAAAGGAGGGTACAGATTGAATGAGGAGAGATAATCGTTGATTTGTATTAAGATAAGGCGTTCTAAGAGCTTAGAAAGAGTAGGGAGTAGTGAAATGGGGCGATAGCTACATGGAAGGGAGGGGTCGAGCGATTGTTTCTTAAGGAGGAGACGAACGATTTCGGATTTCTAGTGTGAAGAGAAGATACGACTGTGGATGGACGAGTTAAACAAGGTTGTGAGAAATGGGGATATTGATGAGGATATAGATTTTAATATGTGAGTAGGCAGGGGATCGGCAGGTGAGGTTTTGTTGGGCAAGGACATGAGGACAGATGATACTTCTGTAGGTGAGACAGGGAGAAGATGAAAGAGTTCCGGAAGGATGAGGCTAGTGGGGCAGAGTGGGATAGGATTGAGACCGGGGTGTGAGAGAACAACGCGGGTACTTTGGTCTGGAGAAATGACGAATAATCATGGGGATTGGTGTTGCACGGCGAAGAGGAACGAGCAAGGATTGAGTTAAAAGTACGCCATAGAGTCTTAGAGTTGAATGAAGTGATGATTTTATGCTGCCAGAAGGAGTTGCATTTGGTACGTTGTTGATGCGTGTATTTAGCCACCATCTATCTACCTATATATATGATGGTCATTGTTTGCGTTAGTCTCTGTATGTGTATGAAACCTCCATATCCAGCGTTGCTCTTTATCGTCTTCACTGACTTCTAAAATTTGATAGCGAAAAATATGTTCTACACCATGAGAGAGTGTGAGTCAGCGTCGTCTGCTATTAATCCAATCTTAATGTTGTGTCTTCGTTTTATCAATATATTTTTAAACGCACGTTTGCTCTCACCGATGTACTGTGTTTCGCACTCTCGGCAGCTTCCCAATAGATTAATGCTTTTGTTTTACAGTTAGCGAAGAACTGTTGACGGTAACTTTTTCCAGTCATTGTGCTGAGGACTGTTGGTATTGTATTAATGCCAATCCAACATTTACATCGCTTGACATTACACTTGAACGTATAGTGTACATTAGTACTGTGCCGCACATTATCTTGCTATGTGTGCTCAGCGACTGCAGTGTTTGCTTCGCTCTGTAGTAGACACGCGGGTGCTTGATATTGCTGCCGTAGTATTAGTTTGCTTTATCAATAATATTGAGCAAGTCAACTTGCAGGTTCCGTAATGTGGGGCAGTGGTCGACAGTCATAATAGTGTAATTTTCGTATTTTACTCTTCGTTATCACTGTAGAGTTTTACTCTTCATCATTGCTGAGTTTCTCAAATTCTGGTGTATGAGTTTGTTGATCCACCTTTTCGTTGATATCCGACGATGCATTAACATGCTTTGAAAGCTCATAATATGTTTGTATTGCTTTTTATGCTCAGAGCACGTTCGAATAATCAGTTGTATTTCAACAACGTTGAAATTTCCGTTGTATACGGTGTTTTGTTTGATGTTCTTGGAATGACAGCTGTCAGCTTGGATAAGCGTAGGAACAAAAGTATCCTTTCGATATAATTCGTTCTATATTATTATGTAGACAACGTTACGAGCATAGCTCAGAGTTGTCGACAAATTGATTGCCAAAATAAAAGAAAAAGAGAAAAACAAAAACAAATCAGTCAACAATTTAAAATAATCTGTCGTTTAAAGAGTTCACGAGTCGCTGCATTTACAATACAATCGCTTAAACGATTCCATAAATTTATTATTCGTTGTCCAAATTGAATGGTCCTAGAATGTACTATTCGTCGGCGACTAAGATAAAACGAGTGACCTCGCAAAGCTCGAGTTGATCGAATGTTGAAGAGCTCACGTAACACATGGTGTTCATTGTGAAATACCTAGCATACAAGACAAATCCCGCGAGTCACGAATATCACATAATGACTGCATATTTAAAGATCAAAGACGGTCCTCGTAAGGAAGTTCTCTCAAATAATGTACTAACTTTGGCACCTTCTTAAGTCGAGATATCTCATCTCTGGTTCGAGGGTATAAACATTGAGAAGCATATAACACATGACATAGTACAAAAGCGGTTGCAAGAACTCTAAAAGAACGTGGACTCACATAGCTGAATGATCGGCGAAGGAAACCAACCATACGCATGGCCTTCGAACAAATGTACTCAGTGTTTTGGCGAGTGGAGAAATCATCCGTTATCAATACGCCAAGATCTTTATAGCTCGAAACCAATTTAATCACTCGATCCCCGAGATGATATATCGGCACTGGAACAATATTACGTGATCGAATGTGCATGCAAGTGCACTTCGAGGCATTAACATATAGACCATTAGAACGTGCCCACTTAAGAATCGTGTCAATATCTGATTGAAGAATGTTTCGATCATAATCCGACTTGATGACTCTCCAAATTTTTAAATCGTCTGCAAATAATAATAAATGCGAACTTATTACACTAGGGAGATCGATGGTGAAAATACAAAACAGAAGAGGACCCGATACAGACCCTTGCGGGACACCGGCATAAACTAGATAATGCTAGGAAAGGGTACCGTGAATGGCGACCAGAAAGAAAGTTGCATATCCGACGAATGATAATTTGATTGATGTTTAATGCACTCATCTTCATAATCAACTTATCATGGAAGACATGGTCAAATGCTTTGGAGAAGTCAAAAAATATGGCATCTACAGGATACTTCTCATCCACTATGGAACCCTAACTTTCCTGTGGAACAGTTTTTAGGGAATCCGTGCTGATTAGTAGAAAATAACCTGTATGATTCTAGGTAGTTACTGATTATCCGATAAAGTAATCTCTCTAATACACGACACCGTACAAATGTTAAACTAACCAGTCGGTAGTTATCTACACATGATCGATCACCTTTCTTATGAAGCGGCTTAATGATAGAGCGTTTCCATGCATTTGGGACTATACCGTGATATAATGATGCTATAAATATCCTATATAAAGGCGCATCAATGACATCATGAAGATTCTTCAGATATATTGAGGGAAGTAAATCTGGGCAAATCGAGCACGATGGTTTCAGTCGTCTAAACTCTTTTATAACATCTTGGACTGTGAACAAGTGAAGAATATCAAAAATTGACGAATTAATACGAGTAATTTCTATACGAAGAGAAGTAGTAGCTGATACGAGAAATTTACGGCCAAATGCAGTAGCAATATCGAAATGATCTACTAGAGTGCGTCCATTGTTTCCAATGATAAAAATAGAAGATCGAAGATTACTTTTAAAATTTGCATATTTAAATAATATGTTATGATTGTTGGCTGACTTTCCTACCAGTACTTGAAGTTAAAAAAGTCTTTGTTATTAAAACTCTTACAATCAATACAGTTCAAACGGAAAATTCGTTTTTGAATAATGGATCCGGCCAACAGATTTCGTTTATTGCGGCATCACTGGAATTTGATTTAAATTTCAATTTTAAATTGTAAGAACTTATTAAAATCAAGACAATTTTAAATTCTCTAATCGTTGAAGTAATCATTGTAATCGATGTAATCGTTGTAAAGGTTGTAATCGTTGTAATATAGTTGTAATCGTTGTAATCGTAGTAATCGTAGCAATCGTATTAATCGTAGTTTGTATGTTATTTATTGTAAGTCATCATCGATAGCCAGACGTAAGTGTAAGAACTTCTTTTTGCATGTATATTATATCCTAAACTTTTTTAAGGTATTGAACTATGAACAAGTGAAGAATATCTAAAATTGACGGATTAATACGAGTAATTTCTATACGAAGAGAAGTAGTAGCTGATACGAGAAATTCACGACCAAATGCAGTAGCAATATCTACAGGATACTTCTCATCCACTATGGAACCCTAACTTTCCTGTGGAACAGTTTTTAGGGAATCCGTGCTGATTAGTAGAAAGTAACCTGTATGATTCTAGGTAGTTACTGATTATCCGATAAAGTAATCTCTATAATACACGACACGACACAGAGGTTAAACTAACCGTCGATAGTTATCTACACATGATCGATCACCTTTCTTATGAAGCGGCTTAATGATAGAGCGTTTCCATGCATTCGGGACTATACCGTAATATAATGATGCTATAAATATCCTACATAAAGGCGCAGCAATGACATCATGAAGATTCTCCAGATATATTGAGAGAAGTAAATCTGGGCAAATCGAGCACGATGGTTTCAGTCGTCTAAACTCTTTAATAACATCATGAACTGTGAACAAGTGAAGAATATCAAAAATTGACGGATTAATACGGGTAATTTCTATACGAAGAGAAGTAGTAGCTGATACGAGAAATTCACGACCAAATGCAGTAGCAATATCGAAATGATCTACTAGAGTGCGTCCATTGTTTCCAATGATAGAGCTGGAAGGTCGAACGTTACTTTTAAAATTTGCATATTTAAATAATATGTTAGGATTGTTGGCTGACTTTCCTACCAGTACTTGTTCAAATTGCCGCTTTTTAAGTCTCTTGAGATATGTGAAATGATTCCGACACTTTTTAAATGACCTATAATCAGTTTCTCCATTCCTATATCTTACGAATTTTTGCTTTTTGGATCTCAATGCCTCCTGAAGTTCCTTATCAAACCAAGGATTTGTGCGTGCACGGGCAGTTGCTACCTTACGATGTGAGAAACGTAGAAGGAGCGATATCATTAATGTTTCAAATTGTTGCCAAGATGATTCAACTCCAAATATCAATGGATCATACCAATTTGTACCGAGAAGGGATTGACGTACTAAACTGAAATTGGTTTTGAAACATTGTACTGGCATACAATGAAGACTCAGGTTGTGACAATATATTAGATAAGTTTGTATTAAAGCGAATAACAGAATGATCAGAGCTGTCCTGGGGATCCAAATATATTACACCAGTGACCAAATATTTATCGGAAGTAAGACAAATATCAAGCAAAGACTGATGGTCTCCAGAGAAACGAGTAAACATTGAGACATGTTGCGTTAGATTAAGAAAATTGATAGTATCAAGGAATGCTGATGAATAATTATTGTTATCTAAGCATATGTAGTTAGTCCAGTCTATAGAAGGCATATTTAGATCGCCCACTACTACCACATTACTACGGGATCCAAACTTTAATAATGTATCAACTATGGAACAAACATCCATTCTTGGACTACGATATATAAGACCAATAGTAACTAACACATGACCGGACAGTAATATATCGCCCCATAGTTTCTGTGCCACCTTCAGACTTGGCACTTAAGGTCATAAACGCTACACTATTATGTAAATATAAAATTACCCCACCCCCTCTCTTTCCAGTCCTACCGACACGATAAGAAGAATAATTAACTATTTCAATCTAGTGATCAGATATATCGGATAGAAGCCAGCTTTCTGTTATTACGATTAAGAAGGGCTGGGAATATTGAATACGTTGCTTCAATTCGTGAATTATATTAGGAAGACTGTGTGCGTTAGTATACAAGATCACAGAACTAGACATTATTGAAGCACATGTGTTATTTGCTTTACTGTTAGCACTATTTAATCCCGCCAGAGCAGATCACAACGGTGATTGATGATAAACAATGTCATCTAAGTAATCACATGTATTTGTAATGGGTATGTTGGATAAGCTAGAAGCTAGGAGAGGAGCTAAATCTAATCTACATACAGCGGAGTCTAATTCAAGCGAGTCCCTCGTCGCACAATTTGAAAATTCCGAATTCTTAAGTTTGTTTCCACTGCGTCTAAGCGCGATTTTAATAATTTTCTAACCTCCCGAAGACGTTCACGTTTAAACATGTCAAGATCATTAAGTAATCTAATGGGAGAACCTTTAAGATGATAGGAGTTGCTCAAAATAGATTTGGCAGCCGCTGCGTCGGTAAAAATTGCTTTTAATAATCTAGGATGATTATTCTGCTTGTTACCAATTCGAAACAAAGCTAATAGTTTAATTTTGGATGTTACCTCTTTCTGTAATGGTACCAAAATGGTTGATAGTATCGCATAATATATGTTGTATGTTGACCGATATAGATTCAGGTTTATTAGTGATCAACGATAGCGTGAGAATGATCATGATATTTGCGTACGCGGGAAAAGCGTTGCTCAGAGGAAATCACTGATTTTCCATCAAGATTATGTGGCGATCTATCAATGACTCCAGTTATTTGGTAAGTATCAGGTTCAACATTTGCTAATGACTCGAATTGATTTGAATCTTTGTGATTAAGAGACACTTCATCTGACTGACCCAGACTGTTAACATATGTAGAGTGCTTAGGTGATTAAATCAGTAAATACATCTGTATTAGTAAGAGTTGCTGAGAAGCTTGAATTGATATCGGATTGACTGTACGATCGTTGTAGGTTTCCACTATCCAAATTTCCGTTATTGATAAGATTGTCATTGTTTAAACTGTTATTTTCGATAATCGGTAGTTGGATATTTGATTTAATGATTCATTTTCGATTTGCAGAAAGTCTGTGACAACGTGTTGATCTTGCAATGTTTGGGAATTGTCTGTAAATCGACCGCTTTTTCATTTGATGATAATAATTGTTCTTTTCGATGTTTTCCAGTTTCGTTCGAATTGTATTTTACTAACATCTTTGTCACGAATGATATATACTATTTGAATTGTCATGGCTGATAGACAATTGATCATTCTTTGAAACTATAAATTCTTTACAGAGAGATGCTGAACAAAATCCGCAGAAAATATCTATCTAGAAAATTTGAAGGAAGACGAAGAGGTAGCCAAACAGTAGTCCACACAGGGCAATCTGTCATGGAACACTCTACATAATGCTGGGATCCATTATCATTCACAGTTGATTTTGTCATTTTCCTCCGTTTCTTTATATTTTAGTGAAAATTTTTCGCCTTTAAGTTGTTCACTACCAAGTTGATAGAACGGTACTTGAGCAGAACAGTTTCTCTCAATTGTATGTATATTATTTTTGATATTTTTGGCCATCACGATTTCCGATGGTAGTCGATTCCAATCATTTGTACAACGATGGGACAACCGATCCAACCGTGAACTGCGACCATGAGACGATATCCTCAACAACAGGGGATGACCTCTGTGACATCGTCTATCGTTGATAACTACTGAATGGGTAGAATATCCATCCGAACCGTTGGCGATATGCCACATTACTAACAAATCTAGGATGTACAGTCTTTGGTGCAGAGTGAAGCCAGCTTTCTGTTATTACGATTAAGAAGGGCTGGGAATATTGAATACGTTGCTTCAATTCGTGAATTATATTAGGAAGACTGTGTGCGTTAGTATACAAGATCACAGAACTAGACATTATTGAAGCACATGTGTTATTTGCTTTACTGTTAGCACTATTTAATCCCGCCAGAGCAGATCACAACGGTGATTGATGATAAACAATGTCATCTAAGTAATCACATGTATTTGTAATGGGTATGTTGGATAAGCTAGAAGCTAGGAGAGGAGCTAAATCTAATCTACATACAGCGGAGTCTAATTCAAGCGAGTCCCTCGTCGCACAATTTGAAAATTCCGAATTCTTAAGTTTGTTTCCACTGCGTCTAAGCGCGATTTTAATAATTTTCTAACCTCCCGAAGACGTTCACGTTTAAACATGTCAAGATCATTAAGTAATCTAATGGGAGAACCTTTAAGATGATAGGAGTTGCTCAAAATAGATTTGGCAGCCGCTGCGTCGGTAAAAATTGCTTTTAATAATCTAGGATGATTATTCTGCTTGTTACCAATTCGAAACAAAGCTAATAGTTTAATTTTGGATGTTACCTCTTTCTGTAATGGTACCAAAATGGTTGATAGTATCGCATAATATATGTTGTATGTTGACCGATATAGATTCAGGTTTATTAGTGATCAACGATAGCGTGAGAATGATCATGATATTTGCGTACGCGGGAAAAGCGTTGCTCAGAGGAAATCACTGATTTTCCATCAAGATTATGTGGCGATCTATCAATGACTCCAGTTATTTGGTAAGTATCAGGTTCAACATTTGCTAATGACTCGAATTGATTTGAATCTTTGTGATTAAGAGACACTTCATCTGACTGACCCAGACTGTTAACATATGTAGAGTGCTTAGGTGATTAAATCAGTAAATACATCTGTATTAGTAAGAGTTGCTGAGAAGCTTGAATTGATATCGGATTGACTGTACGATCGTTGTAGGTTTCCACTATCCAAATTTCCGTTATTGATAAGATTGTCATTGTTTAAACTGTTATTTTCGATAATCGGTAGTTGGATATTTGATTTAATGATTCATTTTCGATTTGCAGAAAGTCTGTGACAACGTGTTGATCTTGCAATGTTTGGGAATTGTCTGTAAATCGACCGCTTTTTCATTTGATGATAATAATTGTTCTTTTCGATGTTTTCCAGTTTCGTTCGAATTGTATTTTACTAACATCTTTGTCACGAATGATATATACTATTTGAATTGTCATGGCTGATAGACAATTGATCATTCTTTGAAACTATAAATTCTTTACAGAGAGATGCTGAACAAAATCCGCAGAAAATATCTATCTAGAAAATTTGAAGGAAGACGAAGAGGTAGCCAAACAGTAGTCCACACAGGGCAATCTGTCATGGAACACTCTACATAATGCTGGGATCCATTATCATTCACAGTTGATTTTGTCATTTTCCTCCGTTTCTTTATATTTTAGTGAAAATTTTTCGCCTTTAAGTTGTTCACTACCAAGTTGATAGAACGGTACTTGAGCAGAACAGTTTCTCTCAATTGTATGTATATTATTTTTGATATTTTTGGCCATCACGATTTCCGATGGTAGTCGATTCCAATCATTTGTACAACGATGGGACAACCGATCCAACCGTGAACTGCGACCATGAGACGATATCCTCAACAACAGGGGATGACCTCTGTGACATCGTCTATCGTTGATAACTACTGAATGGGTAGAATATCCATCCGAACCGTTGGCGATATGCCACATTACTAACAAATCTAGGATGTACAGTCTTTGGTGCAGAGTCATCATACCCAAACTTTTAAGTCTGTCACGATAACTCATATGAGAACAACTCGAGCACTGTTTGCTGCCACGATAAAGAATATTTTCTAAGTCATTCAACTCTTTTTTGGACGTTGGAAAACTGGCTTGTATAGCGAACTAAATATGTGGTCTCACAAGTGCATTAAATAGAATTCCAAAACATGTGGGTGACACAAACTTGAAGCAGTTTTTTTATCAAGTACCGCATTCTTCTGGCAGACGCGTATCTACGTTCAGTGTCCACTCTAGACTTCAAGGAAGAATTAGTTATGATTCTAAGGTCTCGTACATGAGATACACAATTAATTATTTGAGAGCCTATAGTATATCGGGCAGTTACAGAACTATACCCGAAACGAAGGTGAACACACTTAGAGACGTTCAATAGTATTCATGTAGCCTACTCCAAATTTATATTCTATCAATATCAATTAGCAGAAACTCTACATCCTTTGGAGAATTAATTGTGCTCCACACTTTCAAGTCATCTGCGAAAGCAATATATTGGCCTCGCAGTTTACTCAGCAGAGAGTTGATGAAAATGTAAAAAAGAAACGGGCCAAGCACAGTCCCTTGAGGAACCCCTGAAGTCACACTACGCGGAGACCACAACTACTTGATAATAATGCTCTATTAAAATCAAGAAACAGGGCATCAATAGAGCTCCCTCGAGATAATTCTGCCACCCACGCCTCACGAGAACACAAGAGATTCGTCAGACATGATCTGCATTTTCTGAAACCATGCTGTTTAGAGCAAATAAGTCTGGACTCAAACAAGTGACTCATTATCCTGTCGTGAACTATACGCTCCATAATTTTACTTATATGGCTAGTTAAACTTATAGGCCTGTAGTTACTAGCTGAGTTCCGCACACCTTTCTTATAAACAGGTACTACCATAGCACATTTCCAGTCGAGCGGTAATTTGTCAGAGTTTAAAGAGAGCTGAAACAGTATTGTCAAGGGCCATGGAGGTGTGCACTCAAGATACGTAAAAGAAAGAAAAAATCTGCGCGACTTTTGGAATAATGACTTTTAGGCTGACGTATTCGGCAAGCAGATTTCTGACATTCTCAGAAGCCTGGAGAAGACTTAACTCGCTCGTAGGTTCATAACCATCGCTACTCAATTGCCTCGTGCCTTCTTCGATATAATCCTCATTACTCCATACTACCATTTCACCTCCTTTATCACTGCGCTTAATTATTACATCCGACATGTTTCAGATTTTTCTGATCGTATCATACAATTCTTTGCTAATATTCATTGCCTCGTTATCAGTGCATTGTTTCGAAACATATTTCTCAAACATCTTCCCAACTTTAGACGATCCTGTATGATTCAGAGGTCTAGAGTTTAAGGCCACCTTTCAAATGCCTTTTGTACGTTCATAACGATAAAATTTGAAAGGGGTAAGAGCAAAATTCAAAACTCGTGAGAGCAAATTCAGTTGTGGTTTAGTAAATTACTACACGGATTTAGTAAATCCGTTCTTGTATGTCTCTTCTTTCATCGCTTCTTTTCCCTAAAATCGATTACTGCCTTAGCATTTTCGCCAATTCTCCAAAATCCATCATCCTACCCCTACAACGAATAATCAACACCGCCGTTCGAGTGCTCTTTCGTCTCCGTCGCTTCGACCACACATCCACATATTTTGCCCAACTCTCCTGGCCCACCATCCACATCCGCATCAAACTCCGCCTTCTCGTTACCTTTCGTCTCATCGCTGTCGGCTCCCCATCGTTCATCAACCTTCATTTCTTTATACGATACTCGCCCCACCTCGCTATCGCTTCGTTCCTGTCATACCCTCTTACTCCACGTTCCTAATTACTCCAACAACTACGGTCTCCGATCCTTCCTCGTCGCCGCCTCACTCGCCTGGAATCAACTCCCTCTCGACGTCCGCCGCGCCCCCTCCTTTATCACATTCAAACACCTCCTCCGTTCACACCTTCTCGACACCTGATTCACAGTCTTGTTTTGTTGTGGTCATGTAAGCGTGCGCTGGCACGCATTTGCCACGTTAAAATAAATCCTTTTTTTAAATTCACTGGACGAGAGGTTCGTAACGTTATAAATCCCCGATTGGTCGGATTTTCATTGAACGGGTTTTCTGTACGAGACGTGGCGTTTGTTTTGTTGCCATTCGTGAAGTCGTAACTCGTTAGTTGTGACTGACCTTCTATATACCTTAGACAGTTATGGGCATTTGCAGCGTAGAAGATCCCTCAGCAACTGTTCGTCAGATTGATTAGAGCAATTTGTAGCCGCAATATCACTAGTAATTTTAATAGTCGTAATAATTCAGTTTTCAGCCCTGCGAATAATCAAACATTTTGCTTGTTTAAGCCTGTTCAGCCGATCGTGTTTGAGCAAGATAATTATCGGCGATAAACGCTGTTTCAGTCGATGCGACATTGTTATTAATACAGAAAGATAGGCAATCAATATTTAATTGCTTTTGGCTTAACATGTACATTGCAAAGTTAGTTCGATATCAGTATCGAACTCTGGTATATGCGCATTGTTTCGAAACACTTCTCAAACTTCCTTAATGAAGTAAATGAATTTTAAGGTTAAAACTATTTTTCTGAAACCAGAACAGCGAAACGTTTTTAAACTATTTCTTCGTAGATGTTGCCAAAACGCCGGATTTTGTTTATAAACAGAGCAGACTTATCACTCCTAGACGAGCTGATGGTAGCCGGCAGCACTCATCAGTAGGGTAAACTACCATCAGTCATTTCGGCTGCCCTATGATATGTTTGAAAGGCATTTCCGATAAGTCTCTGACGTGGTAGCATGGGTATAGCCTCTTAATACTAACCACGTGATTTCCGTATCATCCTAATTTATTCGGCAGGAAATTTTATTGCTGTCTTTGCTTGTTTTCTCACTGGATTCATAAAAGGATACATTTTTATTGTTTAATATAATGATGTGTTCTCCGGGAGCCGATAAGCTTCAGTTTTATAATCGTAAATGTTGCCAAAAATCGGAGTTCAATTACCAGTACTGCAGACTTTTTTATCACTCCTAGACGAGCTGATTGTAGCCATCCGCACAAATCAGTAGGTTGAACTACCATCGGGCTTTTTCGCTGCCTTATTATATATTTAAAGGCATTTCCGAGAACTCGCTGACGTGTTAGCATGGTCATAGCCTCTTCAAACTCTTCACGTGCTTTCCGTATCATCCTAATATATTCGGCAGGAAATTTTATTGCTGTTTTTGCTTGTTTTATCACAGGATTCATAATAGGATACGCTTTATTATTTGATAGAAATTTTCACGTGACATTTCCTCATACACTAGACAAAATGCGTATCCATTGATTGCGAGGGCACTGAATTTCTTAAAGGATTCCAAAAGAAATGCATTATTTTACAATTGTTAGTGAAAAAATCGCTTGAAACTGCGGTATAGAAGCTAAAGCTGACTACGACTGATTTTTAATCCATATTTGCTGCTAAATAACTGAACTTCGATCATCAGCTCCATCAATCTAATGTATCACTCCGATACGTTCCTAACCATTCAGCAGTCATCGTCAGTCGAATGAAGTAGTTAGGATGCATTTCAACTGCTTTTGTGATGACTGCTGGTTGGTTAGGAACGTCTCGGAGGATTACATTAGACTGATTGAGCTGATGATCGAAGTCCAGTTATTTAGCAGCAAATATGGATTAAAAATAAATCTTAGCCATGGTGGACCAGAGTTTTAAGCGATTTTTCACACTTAATTTATAAAATAAGGCATTTCTTTTAGAATCCCACGAGAAATTCAGTGCTCCTGTAATCAACGGATACGCATTTGTGTCTTATATAAAGAATGACTAGAGGGTTCACACACGCAACAAGCCAGTAAAAACGCTTTCTGCACCAGAGTTTCGTCTAGCATCGTGAGGAATTGCTGGTGTCTTTATAGTTATCACAAAATCAGTCGAAACGCACCCAAACCACTTCATCGACTGACAATGACTTCTGGGTGGTTAGGAACGTCTCGGAATGATACATTAGACTGATTGAGCTGATGATCGAAGTCCAGTTATTTAGCAGCAAATATTGATTAAAAATCCATCGTAGTCAGCTTTGGCTTCTGGACCACAAAAACACAGTTCAACTAGCCGATTATAAACAAGCAAAAAATAAATAAAATAAATTTTTATGTGATGTATCTCCAGTTATAGACGTGTTCCGTATTCAGTCCACTTGGATCATCCGTACATAGCTGTTTAATCCATATTTGCTCATACCGTCGTCGTAAAGCCTTGTCGTGAACATTGTTCTCTACAATTACGTATTTAAATAAATCTTTCTTATCATGAGCAGAAATACAGTGGTTCACAATCGCGTATCTTTCTATGTATCCTTTGCTACCAAGATTATTTAGTCTAACGTTCATGCTACATCCTGTCTCGCCTACATATTGTATTCTTCAGTCAATTTCCCACACATATCCCCTGTAGATTGTCACGTCGCATCACATTTAATTTGGCAGTTCAATCCTGTGGATGTATTTTTTATTCTGCTTGAATCAACGACGTTGTTACAATACTTTGCTCTGCTTCTCTTACAGCGCCTACATTCAGGCTTTTTATCCTTTTTGTTTCTTTTTAATCTTGACGATGTTAACAACTTCTTTAGTTTCTGTATGATACTAAAATATACTTTCACGTTCTTATGTTCTTTCCCCAATCTCGTTCTTACATTTGTTATCGAGTTGGATATTTCTCTTGGTAGTTTGTTAAATGCTTTGTGATATGGAATACATAATATCAGTTTATTCTTTTCAAGCGAACACTATCGTTTTCATTCACTTTAAAAAAGTTTGAGATCTAAAGTAAATACAATAAAATAAAACAAACAGAGACGACTCACTTTGATAGAAAAAACAGCGCGCTTCCAATCATCATTTTACATCGAAACGCTCAAAACTAGTTTAAACTGCAAGACACTCAAATGTTCCCGGGGAACAACGGACTTACTCTGGATTGCAACAAGGAAGTCAAGGTACTTTCAATAGTTAATTCTGGTTCAACTGAGCAAGTAAGTGACTTTTCGATTGTTGATTCTGAAAAAGGGGAACTTCCCCCTATACAAAAGCTACATAATCTGGTATTTATTACTTCGAGCAAGCCAGTGGAAAAACATCATTTATTCAATATATTTTTGAGAAACTTTGTGCTTGACTACCCTGGGAGGGTAGTATTTAACAATTTAAAAATTCTAACTAATTCTATAAGAGTCTCATTCGCCACTCACGACCTGATGAGGGCATACCAGAAATACTTTGAAAAATTTTTGTCCCAATTAGGGACTCTAGATCTCAAACCAATTCAGGCAACACTAAAAATGAATAACTTTTCCTCATTTTTGGAATCTGCTGATTTGGAACAGCTTAAGAAGATTTTCAAACTATCCTCTGTCAGACCTCTACGTTCCAAATCGGGTGAGGCTCTACCTGTGGCTTTTGCCACGTGCGACCTTGATAATGGTCATATTCTATGTTCAAATTCCTTAAACCCTTTTATGGGTTACAATATTCGATTTACGTTGATTGAATCCAATAGCTGGACTTTTCCGCATTGTAACTGTTGCCATAAGTGGGGGCATTGGGCCTCCACTTGCAAGGAAGAAAAAAGATGTGGGGTGTGCTCGAATACTATGTGTTCCTCCCTGCTGAATGATGACAGATGTGTCGTTAATCCTCATTGCAACAATTGTCGCGGAGACCACCCTGCGTGGTCCCGTCGTTGTCGCTTATTCAAAGAATATAGGAACCGACACATTTCCGCTTCACCATCAAACAAGACTTTTTCCAAAGTTACTTCTGATTCAAATACTATTGACAGAATGTCCAATAAAGATATTCTTTATCTCTTAGATACTACTAAGAAAACAATTCTCTCTCAAATTCAGCAAATGATGGCACCCCTGCTGGGAGCGTTCCTTGCAGCTCCTTCGATTCCGGCAGCTGCCGATATTCCGAAATCCAAGAAGAGGGGAGCTTCCGCCCGGACCGTCCCACCTATTAAGATTGGTAAGCTCCTTTATGACCTGGGAGATGAAGATATTGCCTAGGGAGGACTAACCCATGATAGAGCTAGTGGTGGGAAGGGCAACCCTCCCACTCCTGGCTCTGTCTAGGTTGGCTTCTCCCGTTCCAACTAATCTATCACAATGGTGAGTAAGCCCGAGCCTTTTTCACTGAATATTCTTCAGTGGAATTCGGGAGGTGCTTCTGCCCTTAGGCTTCTATCTGGTAGAGACGCGGATGTTATAGTCCTTCAGGAGACGCGGTCTATCCGTCTCCCCCAGGACATTACTCGATTTATCCCTAAGCACATTTATTCCCACTATACTCCGTATATAACCCCTCCTCACTCCTCTTCTTCTCAAGGACTCTTGACCTTAGTTAAATGCTCCTTAAGATCCTCCCTCATTTTGAACTACTCGTGTCCTGCCCTGTCTTGTTTAGTTATAACACTCGTCAAGAACGGTAAACGCCTCAGTCTAGCCAACGTCTATATTCGTCCAGGAGAGATTCACAAGAACCGTGATCTCCTGGATGGGATAATTGATGGCGGCTATGACATGGTACTAGGTGATTTCAACGACAGAACTGGTCGTTGGATTAATGCAGCACTCCGCAGAGCCAGGAACGGTTATCTTATTCATAAACCACCCTCACCCTCCTTTCATTGCACATCAACGAATTCACTCCTCGACTTATTATTGCTCCATGAGAAGTGGTTGCTTAAACCCTTCTGCACGGAGCAATCGCGGCAACATCTGTCCACCTCTCATGACCTGATTCGTTGGCGGATAGAAGAGGATTCTCTGCTTCGTAGAAGATTCCACTTTGATCCCATCAGAGTGGCTTTCTTCCAAGCAGCTATCCAACGCTTCCCCCGAATTGGCAATGAGAGTTTAACCAAATTTAATTCCTATCTCTCTTCGCAAGCCACCGCGTTATTATCGACTACCTATAAAGGTCGCATTTTCAGTCCCACTCCGACAAAACTCAGGGTCCTGGCCAAACTGCTGCATCTCCCTGACCTCTCTTCTTCTGCCAAACAGACGCTCTCGAAAGAATACTGGCGTACCAGATACTGGTTCCAGCTGAGTAAGGATAAGTCAAGTATTGCTCGTCTTAACCCTTCTCAGTCTTCCTTCTGGAAGATATTCAAGAAGGAGAAGTTTGTTTGTTGGAAGGATAGAGCATCTGGGTGGATCGGAAGTATTGGTCTTGATAGAGTTTTTGAGGAGTCTTTATCCCTACACAACTATGGAGCCACTCAATCACCGCAACCAATCCCGCCTTGGGGGGACTTCAGGAGTAGAGATATTTCTGTTCCAGATATACTCAATGCCTGGGGGCCTCTTCCGGGCACCTCGAAAACCGTCGCTCCACTCTCTTCTCGTGTCTGTCAGCTTTTGACAGCTGATCAAAGAAGGGAGGTGGCCATCACAATCCTACTAGCCACCCCATCCGATGTGGCCGGCATCAACGTTAGCCGTAGAATTTTTATTCCTAAAAAATATCCGGTCTCATGTCCGAAAGACCTGCGGCCCATTTCGATTCAGAATTCCCTCATATCGATCTATGAAATAGCGCTTGCGCGTAGAATCCGCGATCATTTAAGTAGGCGTAACTTAATCCCACCTGGTTTCCATGGGTTCGTCAAAGGTCGCTCGGTCCATTCAGCAGTAGGTGAAGTGCATCAGTTCTGTCGGGAGAATAGCCATCAACTTGCTGTGGCTGTTTTCCTTGACTTTTCTGCTGCATTTGACCGCATCTCCATACCTTTTGTTATCTCTTCTCTCAGGTCCCTCGGGTTGCCTGCGAGAATTGTTAACAGGGTGGAGATACTGTTGTACACCAAGCGATTTTATTACGAAGACGACCCTGATGCGCGTCAGTTCTACCCTATTACGGGTGTGCCTCAAGGTTCCCCTCTTTCTCCTATCTTGTATCTTGCTGCATCCATAAATCTCTTCAAAATATTTAAACAGCGTGATCAACGTCTAGTGGTGTACGCTGATGACACCACAGCCCTGTTCTCTGGACGCAGGTGTAAGGACGTAGTCTCTAACATCAGCCGTTTCTTTTTAAGATTAAAAGACCAGTTACCCAGGTCCAATCTTACTCTAAACTCCTCCAAATCGCAGGTGGTTGTCTTTCATGGCTCCCCTGCGACGAAGAAAAAGCTTAAGAGACTAGCACTCTCTGCTCTATCTTCCTTATTTGCCTCTGATCCACTCCCTACCTTCACAAGTCGAGTAAAATACCTGGGGTTCACCGTTTCGGTGAACTGGTCGGCGAAAGCTGACCTGGATAGACTTAAACGTGTCCTGAAGAGAGCTAGTTGGGCTCTGAAACGGGCCCAGCATCTGTCGTTGAAAGGGAAAACTCAGGTGCGCCTCTG
Organism: Pomphorhynchus laevis; assembly: GCA_012934845.2. Classification (NCBI taxonomy): domain Eukaryota; kingdom Metazoa; phylum Acanthocephala; class Palaeacanthocephala; order Echinorhynchida; family Pomphorhynchidae; genus Pomphorhynchus; species Pomphorhynchus laevis. The sequence continues at coordinate 17,868 of WNNJ02003657.1, forward strand.
GGGCACCTGGGCTATCTCGGGATTAGTCTTCTTCTCCAGAGGACGTCCCCCAGAGCAAAGACTAAGGTTTCTTAAGCTCCTCATCTCTCGCTTACCCAACATAGTCCGCGCCGACTGGTCTCTTCGGGAGGTGAAAGATCCCGGGTCGTTCAGTCGGAAAGCGGCGTGTTGGATTGGTTGGAGGGCTCAGATCCCTGTGGATTTGAGGCCATAATTACAGGGAAGAAAGAAGTTGATAAGGTTACGAAGATGTTGACTGTTTTTTGTTTTTTTGATTTTGTACTAACTGACTTGACCGACTTGCATGTTGCTTGATTATTAATAAAGTCTTTATTATTATAGTTTATTCTTTTTATTTTTATCGTCATTGCGTACATTAACTACCTCAGCTCTGTGACGCTCATGTGCTATTCTTATTCCTCTTTCCTCTTCTCTGTATGTATATACTCTCTTTATAAGTCCGGCACTAAGATTTTGTTGCCATTTGATTGCAGTGTCCACTGTGCTACAGTTCCCAAGAATTCTCAATGCCTCATTAACAATCATATTATGGTTAATAAGAAACGGGTGAGAACTACGTGGATGCATATAAATCTTTGTACTTGACTCTTTTCGGTACATTTCGTTCACAAGACGATTTTTATCCTTTTTAATCATGACATCCAATAAGTTTATTGGATTCGATTCGTTACTTGTGAATTGTAGTGTACCGTAGTTTTTAAGATTATCTAAGAATATTTGAAGAAATTCTTTGCTTCTGTTCCGTTTTTTTCAGTGATAAACAAGTCTTTAACTTTACTATTGAGTACTCCTGTGTGAGTTCCGGACCTCAATGAAAAAACAAGATTTATACAATCTACAAATATGTCAATGTCTATGTGTACACCTGCGTGTCCTGATTAAAAAATAACGAGCTGCAGTACGAGCACATCCAAAGTTTATGCTGCTTTGTTTCCATCCAATGCTCCTAAACGATCGTTCTTACAAACGTGTAAAAACAAATTTAATTCAATCCTCGTACAATAATCATTACGATTACAGCAAACAATTCTTGAGTTCTATCAATTTTGCTATCGAATGGATCCGCATGAGAATAATTTTGACTTAAATCATTATCCAAATCTCTTGAAAAATAAGGCAAAAAAGTTGTCCGTGTAGTTACGTAGTGAAGTTTATTTACCAGAAATCGATATACTGGAATGAGTTCCAAAGCGTCATTTCTGCTGGGAACGCTCTCGAAAATTTACCTATACAGGTAAGAACTACATTTACCTATCAAACGTGAACATATCGAGATCATAAGAAGAAACTTTATCACTAGGTCATAACTTTAACGTAGATGAAAGAGGATTTCCAATATACTACCTGGTAACATCTCTAAAATTTGTCGCTCATTACGTCTTTTCCTATATTAAGGAACCCTCTGAGCGAACATTAGCATTGTGAGAGTACAAACGTCACATCTTTGATAATTATTCAAAATTACCCCCAACACAAAATGCAAATCAAATATATCTTATATCAAAGGTCAGAAATACAACAACTTCGTAGAGAGAAATATATTGTCACAAAGAAAGCGGACAAAAGTGGACAATTTGTGATATGGGGTTATGACGATTACATAAACGAGGACATAAGACAATTGACATCGGTAACTTATGAACCTTCAAGTATTGAAATGATAGAGAGTAAGAAGAATGATGTAAGAGTGTTTGTACTAAAAAATGCTTGACAAATAAACCGTGGATAAATTACTTAACGTTGGTCGACAGATAAGACCGGGCATATTCGGTATGCTGCCGAAAACTCATAAAAACGATTTCCCGACAAAAGGTCGCCCTTTTTTCAGCAACATCCAGACTACGACTAAGCAATTATCTAAATATCTTGACAAGCTGTTAAAAACAGTAGTTATAACGATCACGGAATACGATTGTACAGTGATATACATCGATCAAGTCGCAATTCAATATTTGCTAGTAGAAAATATTGAATTGTTAGCGGCATGTTTGTGGGCAATTTCAGCAAAATCAGCCGACTTTTGTTTCTATAAAAACATGAAAGTACAACAGGAGAAAAACTAGCTTTCTCCACTAACGATACTCGTACATGGCATTTCGAACTTTCGCGCTGCTGGTTGAAAGATGATTAAGTTGATTTAAACAGTTTGAACACGCATATATCGAATGAATCTCGATTTGAATTACCTTCATCGAATTCACAACACAAAGCATAAACGAGCACAATTTAAGGTCCGAATTTCATTCAGGGTTCGAATCAGTAGTGATTGTTGCTCTTTCGAATACAATGATTTCATGGGAAATACCTTAGCTCTGTTTGCACATAATTACTTCCGTGAACGCGTCTGTCATAGTATTACGTATAGAATCGTGCTTAATCGTAGAGGGCACTATATTAACAGATGTAAGTGAGTGTGCTAGCGAAGTTGCATTGCTGCATTGGCAATAAAAGTAAAAAAAGAAAAAAAAAATAGGAATTTATTTTGTGTAGCAAATGCGTGCCTACGGCGCGCTTACAAAAAATGACAAAAATGATCAAACTGATAAAAAATAATCTTGCAGACGAATTTTGAATAATATGAACAAAGAAGTCGAGCTGATGTACGAAGGGAGCGAATTCCAAGCAAGAGGAGCAGGAGGAGGAAAGGAACGGATGCAGTAATTTGTCGAATAATTTGGAGTGTAGCGAAGAAGGGAATAAGATGATCTTAAAGATAAAGAAGCAGGACGAGATTCATCGATGTATGGAAGATGTAAGTATGAAGGGGAATTGCGATGCAGTACACGATGGGTCAAGATGACGGAGACATAAGCTGTTGAGTTTACAATACGTTGAAGAGGTTGAAGAGTAGTTTCGGGAGAATTCGATAACAAACTAAGGCAATAATTGATTCAGGAAAATAAAAACGCAGATAAAAGGGAAATACATGTGCGAAAATCGATCAACCTACGAATACGGCAAATATCACGTAGTAGCAGAAACGAGGAGTAGACTTTATCAGAAACAAATGGCTTGAGAGAAGGATGATTGTCAAAGTGTAAACCGAGGAATACGATATGATTAAAGAGAGGAAGAATAGTTGAGTAGAGATATACGGTAGGTAGAGTAATGTTGAGGTGAGAGAGAATTATCTTCATGATTTTTAACTTTGCAGTATTGAGTGATAAGTGAAGCTAAGAAAGGTGCTGGGAAACGGATAAGAGACAAGCGAAGGAAGTGGATGCGAGATCATCAATTTGAGAGCAGGGTAGATAAAAGTAGAGGATAATGTCATCAGTATATTGCATAACAAGAAAATTGTCTGTTTTGGTTATCGAAGAGAGATCACAAAGAGAGAAAATAATTGGCCTAGTACTGAGCTTTGTGGACACCGTGTTCGAGAGAAGACGGTTGAGAGATATAATTAGCTGAATGAACACTGAAAGAACGGTCAGATATATAAATGGAAAACCAGGTTAAACCGGAATTAGAGAATTCATAGTCATTACGGATCCGATAGGGAGGAATATAATGATTGACAATGTCGAATGCAAATGAGAGATCAAGAGAGATTATGACTCTACAAAGTTTTCCTTCTCGTGATTGTAGGGAATATGTGTGAAAGCATGTTGTACCGAGACCTCATTGCATTCCGAAAGACAGATATCAATGGATGTACGATTGTTAACTGTTTAAGACAGTTATCAATGGATGTACGATTGATAACTGTTTAAGACAGTTATCAATCAATATTAGGATACAAGACACGCACGACGATGCTCTATCTTTAACTGAAGAGTGCTTTACAATTTTGCCAATGTATCATCGAATAGTGATAAAGCATTCAATAGTAGTGACTGGTGATCTTCAGACTTTGATCCACGGATGCGAACATTGCAAACATATTGTTCGACCTGTATATTTTCACAATGTAAATCTTGGAAATAAGGAGTGCATATTAGTTAAGTGTAATATACATTTTCTTGTGAAACTTTACATAAATCGTTAATACCAAGACCCCATACAAGTCAATGGAAAAGAAAATAAAGGCAACAATGATTTGTCGCAAGGAACTGTTAAGGAGAAAAGCGCGTCGAAACTGCCGTGGATAACATGCCGTAGTTCAGCAAACCAGTCACAAAGACATTAGGTAATGTAATGTCCGGATCATGCTTTTATGTTATTTGCAAATTTAGCATGCTGAACACAGCCAGATTACTGCCTAATGATCAAAATTTCGATATTTTAGAGATGATAATTCCATTTATGTAATAATCACTTTTCACGAGCACTAATAACTAGATCACACATATTATTCTGATATCAATTTCTATCTACAAGCAAGCGGTGCATGTCAAATTCTCTGTCTCAGGAAGTTAACATTACATACTTTCTAGAGTTTACATGAAATCCAAAAGCTGGACAAAAAGAATAAAAATTTTAGCGCGTTTTTTAAAGTAGGTTTTCTAAAAATTGCTATCAGCTAAACTGCTTAATGTAATGGAACTTTGCGGCAATATGAGATAAAATTGTAGGCCGCTAATACAAAGCAGACACCGAGTACGTTACCTTGTGTGGAGCCCTCTTGAGATTTTATAGATGTGTTGCCAAATTAGACATATCAGGTTTTCAGCACCACGAAAGAAATACTACAATAAGATTGTCACAAATAACAAAATCACCGTTTTGAGCTAATTGCTCTCATCAGTAGCTTGTATTCCTTCCTACTGTATTGAAATGGGATAAGAGCTGGACAGTGATTTAAACCAACTAAAACTCAATGTGCTCTTACAAACCAGACAGGTTTGCAAGAGAACCGGACAGGTTTGCAAGAGAACCAGACAGGTTTGCAAGTGAACCAGACAGGTTTGCATATTGTGAATAATATTGGGACTTGAGGTGCAAAGACGGGCTATTTTATCAAGGGCAGCTTGTCTATTAATACTATAAGATACATCCCCATCGAAAGTCAAAAGAAGTTGACATTTTTATAAGCTGGTCGCGAACTGCGCGCGTTACATATTCAACTCCGGTTCATTGGCTAGCACACATTTGTAGTTATCCATAAAATATTATGGATATTTATTATATAAAAAATCAATTTTTATTAATTGATTAACAAATAAAATGTATCAGAATAAAAAATCTGCATTATAGAAATTCTTAAAATTATGATTTAATATAAATTAAAATAATTTAAATTTGTATTTAGTACAAAATGCGTACCAACTGATCAGAGTAATTTCAGATAAATAAATCAATTCAGCTAACTAAGTCTACGTATTTAATATAATTATAAAATTAACAATAAATAAATAAAAATAAATTAAATACTATAGAATTCACTATACTATAAATTCACAATAATTAAATTACAATTAATTAAATTAATAAAATTAACAGATAATTAATAACAGATATTAATCCGAGATTCGAGTTCTCGCTCTCCGTATTTGGCTTGCGCTCTTGTCCACGTATTAAATATAATTATAAAATTAAAAATAAATTAATAAAAATAAATAGAAATAAATAAATAATAAATAATTGTTATAAGATTTAACATAACTTATATTAAGTAAATAGATTATAGAAATATAATATACTATATTATATACTATATATAGAATGGATTTGCTGTCCGTGCTCGAACCGGTGAAATGCAGAGCGGGGGCTGCGAAGACACAGAAGTTGATCGCGCAAGGGAGAAACTTATCCTTCGTCGGATAAGTGCGATACACGTCGCATAGTCTATTTCGCGCTTATTGGCCAACATCCTGGCTAATGCCTTCAGAACGCAATCTCCGGTCTTACCAACGCCTCCAGACGATGAAAACACTATCGGTGTGAATTGGGCCCTCTCCACAGTTACAATACGTTCAAGGTAACGTATTGTAAAAATAAATAGAAATAAATAAATAATAAATAATTGTTATAAGATTTAACATAACTTATATCAAGTAAATAGATTATAGAAATATAATATACTATATTATATACTATATATAGAATGGATTTGCTGTCCGTGCTCGAACCGGTGAAATGCAGAGCGGGGGCTGCGAAGACACAGAAGTTGATCGCGCAAGGGAGAAACTTATCCTTCGTCGGATAAGTGCGATACACGTCGCATAGTCTATTTCGCGCTTATTGGCCAACATCCTGGCTAATGCCTTCAGAACGCAATCTCCGGTCTTACCAACGCCTCCAGACGATGAAAACACTATCGGTGTGAATTGGGCCCTCTCCACAGTTACAATACGTTCAAGGTAACGTATTGTAAAAATAAATAGAAATAAATAAATAATAAATAATTGTTATAAGATTTAACATAACTTATATCAAGTAAATAGATTATAGAAATATAATATACTATATTATATACTATATATAGTATATAGAAATCTAATTATAGATTTTCTATAATTTAAATCAAGTAAAAATTTAAAATTGAAATTAAAAATAAAATTCATATTTATGAATTGACTAAAAAATAGCAGACGTTGTATAATAAGGATTAAAGGTCATCGGGTGGAACTGCTATGCTATCAGGTTTTGGCCCCTAACTCATCTACCCAACGTAGCAGTTTAAAAAATGGTAAAATGCTGATTATATTTTTTATAAAATTTGCATATTTATATTTCTATGATTGTTTTGATACAGTAAAATGTAAAAGTCTAAAATCACAGCTCACACAGTTTAATCAAATTAAATCAGCTAACTGAGTCTACGTATTTAATATAATTATAAAATAAACAAAACATAATAATGCTAAATCAACATTTAATAGTTAAATAATAAAATTAATAATTGTTTTTAGATTTTCAATAATTTAAATCACGTTAAAAAATGAAATTTAAAAAGTCATTTTTATGAATTGGCTAATAAATAACAGACGTTGTATCAGAATAAGGATTAGAGGTCATCAAGAGGAACTGCTATGTTATCAGGTTTCGGCCCCTGTTCCTTATGTGTTGATTTATATATTTTACTATTTTCTGCTTGATGTTATTTGTATAGTAACCTAATTTAAAATATGCATCTATTAAATTATTTAAATGATTTTGAAGAAAGCCAATATCATTACATATTGTTGCAATTCTTAAAATTTCATTATTTAATGTATTACATTTTATATTATATGGTATGCATGAATGCTCATGCAAAAACATTTTTCTTGTAAATTTAAATATGTCATCTTTACGATATAAATTAATAGTAGTTTTAGTTAATGTTAATTTAATGTTCATATCTAGATATACACCATCTTTATCATTAATATTGGTTTTGTTAAGAATAAGGCTTTCTGGATAAATTTGTTCACTAATTGAATAAAAATTATTAGAATTAAATACACATATATCATCAATGTATCGAAACATATATTTCATATATTTATATTGTTTAGATTTAGTTTTTACACAATTATGAACAAATTCATATTCTATAAAGCTTAAAAACAAGTCAGCTATAATTGGGCTACTATTACCACCAATTGGAACACTTTTTACTTGTCTAAATATAGATGACCCTACTTTTAAATATTTTTGATTTATCAAAATATTTTAGGATTATATTAATTCAATTTTATCCATATTAATATTTACTTGATGGTTTAATTTCTGTAAGATAGGCGTTATAATTATTATAACATATATATGTATATCTTTTTTCGAATATAATATTAATTTATTTTTCTGACGCTTCTTCAATATCTACTAATTCTAGATTAGTATTAAGCGTTCTAAAATCATATGTATTTATATTCTGAAAATTTATTCCTTTTGTCTGTTCTAAAAATTCTTTTGTAGAATTAATACTGAAATAGTGTTTTATACAGTATGAATTTCGATTACTTTGCAATATGATTTAAATTTTCCTGCAGAATAAACGCTTTAGTTTATCGTTTTATTTTCTTATTAATTCTTTTAAATTTCAATTTAAAAAATTATTAAGTTTTAAAAAGTCAATAACTTAATTGTACTTGATTACATCTGTGAGCTGAAATTCTTCTGATTGTAGCACGATATTATTCTCACAGGTATTGATATTATTTTTGTTACAGCAGGACGCTACTAATAAGTCTGGGTGGGTCTCATTAGCGGCTGGCCCAGACCTACATTTCACGCTTCGACCCTTATTATCTGCTTTCTCTGTACACTGATGCTGATCGGATTTGAACTCAGGAAGTCTGTATCTCGATTCAGCGTTGCATTCACAAGGCTGGATGCTTCAGTAGTGTGGATTACTGTATATTACTTTTAGAAGGGGATCGTATTCTAACGATCTATTAGAAACCTACCCTAGTTGTGTGATCCGCTAGTCGGATCATTGTTTTTCATGATGCATCTTTCAATGAATGTTTTAAATTGTACTTGATTGCATCTGTGAGCTGAAATTTTTCTGAAGAGTTTAAGATTTTAAAATTTTTAAATTTATAAACATTTAAAAATTGACTCAATTAGCTGATCTGATAATTTATCATTACGTTTCCAATGTTAATTAAAATATCTTCTATTTAAATAGAAGAAAGGCAAGCAACGACTTTGAAAATTTTTTAAATATATTTTTAAACGCTTTTGCTTTAATCCTCAGATCTGAGACAGCGGGGAATAACAATAAAAAATAAACTGATAAACCGTAAAAAAATGTTTTTTTTTAAATCACACAAACAAAACATTAACCTAATAAATACAAAGAGTAAAAGAACAGAAAACAAAAATACACTTTTGACCCACTTTATTATTCGTCTTCTATAATGACGAAGTGGGATCAGGTCACATCAGCGTACACCAACGTGCCGTCTTCCGACGGAACCACTCAGGGTCTTTCACGCACCTAAGGATCTAATCAAGGCGTACTCTGGTCGGTAGTCTATATATGAGGCGTTTCAGAAAACTTAGTATTTGCTCCGGGGACGTGCTCTAGAGACGAAGACTAATTTCGAGATATCCAAGGTGCACCATAAGCGCACCTGAGCACTCCCTTCTAATGACAGATGTTGAGCCCGTTTTAGAACCAATCTAGCTCTTCTCAGGACACTCTTGAATCTATTCGAGTCTGATCCGGCCGACCATTTAATCGTAATGCTAAATTTAGGTATCTTACGCGATGTGTAAAAAAGACTGGAATTGGTTGATTATTTAAAATGGAAGAGAGAAGAGATTGCTAGGATCTTTAGCTTCTTCATTGTAGCAAGGTGACATGAAAGACGACCACCTGCGATTTTGATGAGTTGATAATAAGATTAGGAGGGAACTGGTATTTTAATTTTAAAAGGAACCGGCTGATATCCGAGACTACATCTTTGCACCTACATCCAGAAAACAGGGATGTTGTATTATCAGCGTATACCACTAGATGTTGTTCCCGTTTGAAAGGTTTGAAAATTACAATGGAAGCAGCAATATACAAGATTGGACAATGTGGGGAACTAGAGGCACACCTGTAATAAGGTAGAACTGATGAGCATCATGGTCGTCTTCATAAAAGAACCGCTTGATGTACAGCAGTATCTCCATCCTGTTAACAATTCTTGAAGGCTACCCGAGGGACCTAATAGAAAAGATAACAAATAGCGATTTTTATAATCACTAAAGTGTTGACACTTTCTAGACCAAACAGGGTGGTTGTTGCAGTTTGCACACTTGTAAAGGCCATTCGAGTCGTACATGTTTCTTAACTTGTGCACCATAATCGCATCAGCTAGGGCAGCGTTTATCAAATTTGCATGATAACCCCCAGTGTCCCCAATGGTGGCAGTTTCGACAATGTGGATGGTCATGTTATCCTTGGAAAAAGGAAACTAGGTAAAACCTAATTTGGCTCAAAGGAGTTGTAGTATTACCAGAGCGACGATGGCTGGTGTTCTACCAAAAGCGATAGGAATCATATTACTTGATTTATTATTAAAATCCTAATCTCCTTCAAACCGTATAGTTTGTCAAGCTGTATAATATCATCGTCCTCGAGATCTACGAGGATATTGGTAATCTTGACTGAGGCAAATAACGGCTTAAATATAATCGTTCCGAACTCAGATAGATTATCAATACCACAAAGGGTCGTAACAATACGTTAAAATAATCCTCGACTTTAAGAATAATGCTGTTGTCGATTTCTGTTGATGCTGTTGTTTAGTTTTTTCTGTAAAAGAAGTTCTGTAACTTCAATATTATTAGCACAACAAACAACACTAACTTTATTTTCTTATATTGAAACAGTTACCTTACGTTTATCGTTGATTGAGTCTTTAACCTGCATTTCTGCAATCTTTGGATTATTGTTATTATCCGTTAATTCGTTTTCAATTCATCACTATATATTTTGCTTAATGCAAGCGATTCAAAAAATGACAGAAAACGAAGGCAAGTAAAAACAGATTACTGCGATGTGAATTTTTAATTCGCATCTTGTTACAATCACTGATTCAACTTTAAGTTGGAAATAAAAAAATAAGAAATTTAATAGTCATTAAATAATCAATTTAATTAATTAATTTATTAAATTAATTAGATTATTTCCAGCAAAATAACGTTGTTAACATAAATAACGTTGTTAGCGTAATTAGAAATAAATAAAAGCCGAAAGAAATCAAGTTCATAGTATTTGTAAAATATGAATAAAGTTATTCAAAAATAAATTTTATTTGCATTTACCGAATTCGTAGCGATACAGATTTGTCTACCGCAAATTATTTTTTAAGCAAAATAGATACAAATGGAAAAATAAGAATAAAACCTTCACGTATTGAGGATACTTTGGACAGAGCTTGTATTGAGTAAACATTAAAGTCAAAAGTGCTAGCTTCATCTGTAGCTACGAGTTTTGAAAAGTTAGCCATTTATTTTAAATTATTAATCTATTTACAATATAAGTTGAAAGTGTAACATTTAAATCAGAGGTACATAACCCAATATATGGTGTATACACCATATAACTAAACGAAAATATTCATCAATATCTGATTTAGTTTTGTGATAGTTAAAACTACACTACCACTAGAATGATTTTTCAAGTTGTCAATTACATTTGAATTTGTTTGAAGATGTGAATATATCTTTAAATTGTAATAGTCACTGTAAAGTGACTGTAATAGTCACTGTCATGCACAGAGCTTATGCTAAATTCCCTCCGATGATTCAGATTAAGGGTAGTTCTGTTTTTCGAGCTTTAACATTGTTCAAGCGTGTGTTATGGTGCCTATAGATGATTATAGAAGTCACGGTACTGATGAGCTCCATAAGAGCGAAACGCATATACCGTTGTGAAGTTTGTCGTCAAACATAGGATGACTGGGCATACGTAGCGACTTTGAATAATGCAAGAATAATTCGGTTCTATTTCTTAGTCTGATGAGGATATATAGAATGCTGCCTGGTGTTTATGCCTCTTCATGAGGAAAACATAGTGATATATTTATGAGTACACAAGTGAGTGTCCCAGGGCAGGTGTTACAACAAATTATATATATGTATATATAGTTATTTATTGTGCCGTATCCTCATTTGAGGATCCCAGAGGGTGGTTAAAAGAATCTCAAGATATATATATTATATATATTACATATATTAAAATATATATAATATATATTTCTATATATTAAATATATAGAAATATATATAATTTACTTGCAGTCGTTGCTTGCTTTCTCACAGGATCCTTTGGAGGATACATTTTTATAATTTTATATCTGACTGTGTTAAGCTGTGCTCCGGGAGCTAATAAGCTTCAGTTTCATAATCGTAGATGTTGCCAAAAACCGAAGTTCGATTTATATATCGAATATGTATAATTATATATCAAATATATATAATTATATATAAATATATATAATTATATATTTAATTATATATAATTATATATAATAGTAGTGTACGGATGTGCTGAGTAAACAACGGTCCAGGATTTCTTACGAAATACGGCATTTATACTAAATGGTGTTGCTTGATAGACTGGACTTCGATTCACGACTTTCAGTCACCATGTCACTTCTAGACGACCACTTCAGCATCGAAATGATGAGTACCCGGCAACACTCATCAGTAGAATGAGGTACACACTAGTCGTTTCGGTTGCCTGTGTGACATTGTGAATAAAGGCGTTTCCGACACTTTGCTTAATTGTCTGAGGCTTACGCTCTTAACCAGATCGAATTGCTGTGCGGACCATCCTTAAACACTAGGCAGAGGTTGTTGCTGAATTGTCGCTGCACTCATTGGATCCTAATTGGATACGGCAGGTATAATAGTAGTGCACGGATGTGCTGAGTAAACAACGGTCCAGGATTAAAAATTGTAAAATACAAAAAAAAACAAGCGGTTTTCTTTCTATTCATTATCGTTTGACAATATAAATCTTAACTTCATGTTCTCTTCTTTTAACCTCATGTTGCACAAAATTTTTGCTTGATACACTGCTCTTTCGGCAGATATATTACTTCGTTCGATATCCATGGAGGACTTATCTCTACTCCAATATTTTGTTAATGTAGACAAAGCTTTTGGATAATTTGCAAATGCCATCGATAACTCCTCGAACGACGTCTCGTTGTATTTCTGATCACTGAACCAATAGGTACCCCACTTTCCATATATTATGTCACAGACACATTTCATTTCCAATCTTTTAGCGGGTATCAATATATATGCCAATCGCGCAAAAGTGTCCTACTGTTCCAACGCGCATATCTCAAATTTGGTAAAGCATGGAAATGTACGAGTGGGAAGCGACAATGGATTTGATAATAGTTGTACACGTCCATCAGATGATGCAAGAAACACATGTCATCTCTCCAACCAGAAGGCGCTTCCAATTCGAATTCTCCCTGTTCAAAATCATGTTTTAGTTTGTCGTAGTCCTTAGTCTGTAGACTAACAAATTCATAGGAAATTTCTGGAGACACTGTGTACTTTCCAAAATATTCGTCCATAATAATTCTTAATACTCTGTCTAGAATATAGTGTTGACAACCTATGAACTGTGGAACCTCATTTGTTTCATTTCGCAATCTTGATTGCAATCTAGTGACTATACCATTTTTCCAACCGACGTTGACACTGGTTGTGTCCGACACGATCATCTTGATGGATTTCATGATTCCGTATTCTTTTAGCGATTCAACGATTCCGTTAACGATCGTTTCGGCTTTTCCATCGTTTAGAAACAACACGTCGATTCTCACTTCACGATTATCATTAACCAATACTAATACTTGTATTTCTTTGCCACTATTTTTGAATCCGTAAAAATGTAAACACCCGTTATTGCTCACTTGCGTTTATATCAACTTGCAAATATTAATAAATAATAATTAAAGTTAATAATTTATAATTCTAATAAAACAATATAATTGTCAAATATATTATTTAATATATAACATATGATTGTCAAATATAATTGTCTTTATATAATTGTCAAAATATAACTATAACAATAAATAAGTATTGTTATTCATTAAAGTGAAATGCAAGTGTGCTCTATTGGTGTGTAGATTATCAATAAGTGCTCTCTTAATTCTTTTAGCGTATCGAATGTTAGCCATATAGAAGGCTGCTTATGTGGGAGTAGCAATACATACTCCGCATTTTGCTAACGTAACATACACATCAGATGCGTTCCTTGATGATAGAGAACATCTTGTAGTTAGAGCTTTTACCTGATCTGTGCTTTCGTATTTTCTATTCTTAACCTCGCTGAACACAACATCGTCATCACTAACGCCTTATGAACCCGCATCATATGTTGACAATTCACTTGCCATTTCGGCAATTTTATTCTCTGACTTTCGAATTAACTTTGACGGATGAATCGATCCTTCGCGGCTCGAGCAATATCCAAGCTTGCCTTTGCTTTCCACTTAACTTTCGTAAAATTGCTTGTCTTCAGATTATAACCAAGTTCTTGATTGGTTGGTAATATTAAATATAGATTTCAATGGATCGAAGCATTGCTTACGTACACATTGATCGTAAAGCTTCAATGTTGAATTGACCTTACTGACTATTCTGCATTTCGAGAAAATTGGCAGATTACATTTTTCCCATAGTTTTGAAACTTCATCAGTTAAGACTAGAACTATCTTTCTTCTACATTTTTCAATATCAGCCAGATGCAGATATCTTCCACGAATTTGTGATTTTAATGGTAGTCGGGTGAATGCGGATAAAGATGTCATCTCGATAGGTAGGGATATTCTACGCTTAGGTCTTCCCCGAACGACTTCAAGTTCTTTTCCGACATTTTAGACCTCTTCTGAACCTCGCTTTTGCTCATGGAGTAATTCATCTAAAATCGAAAAAAAATAATATTCTTGAAAAAAAATTGGGAGAAGGATATTTAAATCACTGATTTTTTGAGGTGATTATTAGTAATTTTACATGATTCCTCATTGTTTAATCGATAGACGATTAAAATATCTCAAATAAACGTAAACATTTATACCCTTAGTGTACATGTCCTCTATCTCACCCTTCCTAGCCACATTGTTCAACTCGTCCATCCGTAGCCGTACATTTCCTTCCATCTGGAAATGCGCCACTGTTCGTCCTCTCATCAAAAAGCAATCTCTCGACTCATCACTACCATCTTCGCACCGTCCAATCTCACTTCTCCCAACCCTATCTAAACTCCTTAAGCGTCTCGTTCTCAAGCAAGTTAATACATATCTCTTTTCCTCTAACTTGTTTCCTCCCTTCCAAGCCGCTTTTCGCTCTAATCAATCTACTGAAATTGCCTGTCTTAAAGTTTATAATGACTTACTCATATCGCGCGATCATAAATTATGTAGTGTCATAGTTTCTCTTGATCTATCGTCTGCTTTTGACATCGTCGATCACTCGATTCTTCTACATCGCCTTCGTCATGATTATGGCTTCTCTTTACCCACTGTATCATGGTTTTCTTCATATCTGTCAAACCGTACATTTCGCGTCTATTCTAACTCTTCTCTCTCCCATCCTTCATCCATCCCGACCGGTGTTCCACAAGGCTCCGTATTAGGCCCTATGCTTTTCTCTCTTCTTCTCGGTGACTTGTCTTCGATTTCTCATAAATTTAACTTCCATGTTATGCAATATGCTGATGACATTCTCATCTATGCTCACGCACCTGCTTATCGTATTCATGATCTTAGTGTTTCTGTTTCCAGCTGTCTTGTCTCAATTTCCAATCATCTTTCTTCCCTTCGCCTTTCTCTGAATCCTGATAAATCTAAAATTATGTGGATCCTACCTCGAAGCTTCGGCGTAGAACCTCCTTCCGTATCATTAAATTCTACAATTCTTCCTATCGTTGATAATCTCGTTTTCCTAGGCTTTCATTTCGACAACCGACTTTCACTTAAACCTTTCGTTAGTGATAAAGTACGCTCATCTACCTTGATACTCCGCAATCTCCGTCAAGTTCGTAGATTGATCGATTTCCCTTCTTGTATGACTCTCATATCTTCTCTTCTTTTCTCAAGACTTGATTACTGTCTTAGTCTATTTTCCAACTCACCTAAATCCACTCTTCTTCCTTTACAACGCATCATCAACGCTGCCGTCCGAGTTCTCCTCCGTCTTCGTCGTTTTGATCATACATTCCACTATCTTGTTTCTCTTGATTGGCCTACCATTTATTGTCGTGTTCAAATTCGTCTTCAAAACATTGCTTTTCGCCTTATAACTTATCATACCCCTTCATTTCTCAACCTTTCCTTTTCTCGACAATTCTCGTACTGTGTATTGTGCTCTGCGTTCCCGTAATTCCCTTCTTTTACATGTCCCAATCTACTCTACCTCTTTTGGCTTCCGCTCCTTCGTTGTGGCTGCTCCTCTCTTGTGGAATCAACTGCCTCTTCATATCCGCCAATCAACATCTATGCCGTGCTTCAAACGCCAAATCCAATTCCATTTCAACAATTAACTAATTATCTGTAACTTTTGATGTTATTTTTGTTTGTTTGTTAGTGGTCATGTAAGCGTGCATTTTGCACGCATTTGCCACGTTAAATAAATTATTGTATTATTATGTATTTGTATGTGTGGTATTCTATTCTCTGCCTTTTATATAAGAGCGTATAATTTGGGTTTTTATTTTGCTTGAACTTTTAAAATAGATGGTTGGTATAAGTCCTTTCACGTTTATTCTATCGTAGGCTCTTTTGAACTCCCTTTGAAGAAATTTTAAAGCTGGATGACACTCTAGCACAACTATAGCTTTATTCTTCGCATTATTCTGATTGTTAGTAATAAGCTTAGCATCAAAACATCTCCTGGTCTTTTGAATTTGATTGTAGATAATTAATTTGTTGTAGCCTCTGCTTAGAAGTGATTTAGTCAAATACGATAAGTGCTCTTCTTTGGAACAAATTTTGTCGCAAATTGTTTTAAAAATTCAAAAAGAATGTGTAATCGCATTCAAGGAAATCCTAGGCGGTGGTTTAACCCTTATATATTTAGAAGTGTTGGTAGTCAGCCTTCTGGCGAGCCCTTCTGACGATTCCTACTATTAGGTGACGGTGGAAGTTCGTCAATATGTAGGGGTCAGGTACGAGTAATGATCGTTTTGACTGATCGGCGTTATTTAAACTATTCTGGGATGATTTTATTGTCTTATAATTTATCGACAATTTACATGGTTCAAGGGATATAACTGAATATAGCGTTTCTCCGTCATTCAAAGATTTGGATTGAAATTTGTCGATGTATATAAATTATAAAGGAAACAGCACCGTCGCCTGGAATCTTCAGATGAACAATAATCAAATTAGAGGTTTGATTCAACCAAGACTGTATATTACATCTATCTGCTTCACTCTCTATACATAGAGAATTTCATGCTTTTACGCTGCAAGACGGCGTATTGTTTCGGCGTCACTCAAAGATTTGGATTGAAATTTGTCAATATATATAAATTACAAAGGAAACAGCACTGCTGCCTTGGATCCTCAAAGGACCAATAAATAAATTAGATATGTGATTCAACCAGGACTGTCTATTACACCTATCTGCTTCTCTCTATATATAGAGAATTTCATGCTTCTATGCTGCAAGACGGCGTATCGTTTCAGTTTTGAGAAGCCTCATCAGTTGCAGCAATACATTGTATACACATGAAAAAATACTATATATAGATTAAAGCAGAAATAATTCACTATATGCTAATTGCATGACGTAGCTTTTGCTTTCGAAGTCAATACAATGCAGTGAATTCTTTTCAGTATAATAGACATAAGCGGGATCATTAAATGACCAGTATAATAAATTACAAAGAAAGCACCGCTGCCTGGTATCTTCAGAAGATCAATAAATAGATTATAGGTTTGATTCATTTAGGACTGTATATTACACCTATCAGCCTCTTTCAATACATAGATAATTTCGTTTCGACACTTCAAGACGACATACCGTTTCGGATTTGAGAAGCCCCATCAGTTGCAGCACATACAATGAATACACATTAAAAACATACTATATATAGATTAAAGCAGAAAGAATTCACTATATGCTAATTGCATGACGTAGCTTTCGCTTTCGAAGTTAACGCATTGCAGGGAATTCTTTTCAGTGTAATAGACATCAGCGGAATCACTAAATGACTAATATAATAAATTACAAAGGAAACACCACTGCCGCCTGGGATCCTCAGAGGACCCATATATTGAGAGAAGCATATATTTCATATACCCATATATTTCTCTATATATAGAGAGAAGCAGATAGGTGTAATAGGCAGCCCTGGTTGAATCAATATATATTATATCTTCACACAAATAAAAATGCAATTGACAATATTTATTGAATAGTTGCTTGGTCACACAAGGTGACTTTCGCATTGAAGACCAGCCACATAATCCTTCCTTTATGACTTCCAATATCATACACCCTGACTACTAGCGGCAACTTTGCCGTTACTATTAATTAATAATTAATTAGTAAATATTAATTAATAATAAATAAATAACTATTAATTAATATTTAATTAATTAACTATTAATCAATAATTTATAATTAATAAATAATTATTTTGTTAATTATAATAATGTTTTATATATATTATATCAAGTTAAAATTTAAAATAAATGTCAATTTTTATGAATTGACCAATAAATAACAGACGATGTATCAGAATGAGGATTGTAAGTCATCTAATTTTTAGATGACCTTAAAATGTTTATAAAAATTTTTATAATCTTAAAATTTTTAATAAACTTAAAATTTGGACAAACATCCATCTTTTAAAACTGTAATGTTTACTGTTAGTAATTTAATTATATTTATACTTTTAATCAAAATAAAATTCATATAATCTAAATATGTGATACTACATTAAATACGAATACGTTAAAGTTAAATCACTTTAACAACATAATATTAAGACTGATCGAATCGAGCCTAGTGGGTGACGAACACTGTGTTTCTGGAAGTGGTCTTACTGCAGTTTGCAAACTATGGAGATGGCAAAATCTCGTCACATATTTCGAGCTACAATCCGTGAAAACATGTTTATTTCCTATCAGTTCAGATCACCTTGAAAATGTTTGCATCAATCCATATCATTATGAAAAAATTCAACTTCCAGGTTACTTAGATTTTCGTATTATTTTTTAAACTGCTTTATTCGACAGATCCATATGTCTACGTTCCTATGTCTAATCATTCTAATAGCGCATCTATTGACGGTGATCATCGAGTTAAATTGGAACCATCTGGTGAGTCGGCGCATTGTCCGGATTTGAATATCAATTCACAACTTACAAATTTGGATAATCAACACGTACCAATGAGCGATGAAGGTATTATTTCCAATTATAAATTCAATTCCTTATTGTAATGAGTTATTTGTAATTAGAAATGAATTTATAGTTTTATAATTTTATAGTTTTTGAGTATGAAAAAAGTTCTAGAATTATTAAAAATAATAAAAAAAAATAAAATATATATTTTATTATAAATTAAAATAAAAAAAATGTAGCATGAGTTTTGGGCTGTAATATCATAATATTAAAATTACTGTGATGTACCATTGAATTAAATCGCCATTTTAAAGTCATTATTAATCGAGATAGATGGTGCAGATAATCATTTGAAATAAATACATTTCTTAAGTATTTATATTTGTGCGCTTATTGATAATATTTTTATTTTGAACTTTAATTTTCGCTAATAAAATTAATACTGTTTTAGAACTTTGATGCTCGAAATCTTGAGCAGCGTTTACCTTCAGTTGTAATAACGTTCAAGACCAATAAGCTCTTTTAATAATTCAATATCCTTTAAATATCTCAGTTGATATCTCTCCTAATATCCTTTTAATTTTGATATCTCTGTTGCTAAGTGTCACGGCAATGCATTAATACATGATTGATATCACATACATTAAATGCTACAAAATATAATTTATTTTAAAATTAATAAATTTAATATTAATTATTTAATTTAATACTTATAATACCGTTTTCATTAATTTTTAATATTAACCAATTTATCATATCACCCTATCGATAATATAGATCCTCTGCGTTATAAAGAACTCTATCAATCATTTTTAATGGGTAATAGATACGTTTACAAGGAATCTTGATTACTATATTGATATTAATTTAACATCACGAGGTAAACGGTTAAAATTGAAATTTTTGATGACACTGCATATTGCTTTAATCCTATCTATAAGGTAACATCAATACGTCACATTTCAGTATTGGTGGACCTCACCAATACTGAAATGTAGCGTTCTGCTGTTGGCTTATAGATAGAATTTGAAGTAACCTTAGTGCCATCAAAAATTTCAATTATTGTAATGACTGCACAGTTATACTAACTCATTAAAAACGCGTAAACGGTTTAAAACAGTTCCGTTATTTACTACATATTTAAGACTTTAATTCAAAATTGTCTAGACGTATTTTTCGGCAAATTGTAAAAAATAAGAGCTACATATAGAATATCACAGTATCAGTTCAATGCATGTCACTAAAACTGTAATCCCAAATGCAAGAAATGATCTTGTTAATTTGCCTAGAATCTGTCTTTATCTGCGAAATATTAAAAGGCTGCAAAGTTGCTTTTTAAATGAACAGCGTATGAACAATATACTTAACGTATAAGAACAAAACTAAATTATAATAAAGATGAATGCTTAATTAGGTTTTGTTCATGTTTAATTTTTAGCTCATTTCAAAACATTCTTTAGAAAAAATGCAAGCAACATTTTCATATTTACTCCTGAATACAATACACGCCTAGTGAAAATAAGAATATGTTGACCTTTATCTAAATACATTACTTTATTCTTTTGAACGTATTGTTTTAAGTAAAACGATAAAATTGGCAGTCTATCGGGTGTTATAGCCATCGTTCGTTGCTTCGTCGTATGCTTCAACATACAAATAGCATTGGTTTGTTGTTTTGCACACACGTGAAAACTTATATGAAAGTGTCGTGATAAAATGTAAAAAAGAACTTCTGTTGCTTTTGCTATAAAGTATTTTTAAATTTTTAGATGTGAGAATTATGTGAACTTCGGTATATAATTACATTGTATACTTGCTAAATTATACTTGTGTTTATATCGCAATTTCGGCTTTGAATCAATTTTGAATAAAGCGATTAAGTAAGAAAGTAATTATTTTATAACTTATAATTTAAATAAAATCTTTTTATTTGTTCTATTTAATACATTTAAAGTAATTTATAAGAATTAACTTCCGAAAGTTATGATAAACCCTCTTTATAATTATTTAAAGATATAAAATATTTTTCGGCATATTTAGCTCTAACAATTTTTATAAAATAAGCAAACAAATTTATCCACGTAGCCTTATTCTTAACAAAACCAATATTAATGATAAAGAAGGTGTATAGCTAGATATGAACATTAAATTAACATTAACTAAAACTACTATTAATTTATATCGTAAAGATGTAAATTTAAATTTACAAGAACCATATTTTTGCATGAGCATTCATGCATACCATATAATATAAAATATAATACATTAAATATAATTTAATCTAATTAAATATTTGCATATTTTAAACTGCGTTACTATAAAAATATCATCAAACAGAAAATAGTAAAATATATAAATCAACAAACTATTATTAAGTGAATTTTTTTATAATGGAATTTTATAGTGAATTTTTTCAATAATATAAAGAATAAATTTAAACTCTTAAGTTTGAATTTATATGGATGGTTAATAAATAATATATTTTGTATTAGAATAAGATACTAGATAGTTTTATATAAAACAATTATACTAACACAATTTGTAACAATATTGGGCAATTAACGATATATAGTTGATATATTTAATATATCAACACAATATATTAAACAATTTGTAACGATAATTTGTAATTTTAATATATAAAACAATTATACTAACACAATTTGTAACAATATTGGGCAATTAACGATATATAATGGAGTAATAGTAGCCCAATTATAGCTGACTTATTTTTAAGCTTTATAGAATATGAATTTGTTTATAACTGTGTAACAAATAAATCTAAATTGTATAAAGGTACGAAATATATATCTATATATATCTATATATCTATATATATAATTAGAGTGAGAGTGCAACCAACTCCGTGATCCAGGATTGAACGCTTCCATACAAGTATTGCTACTAGCAATACTTATATATAATTAGAGTGAGAGTGTAACCGACTCTGGGATCCAGGATTGAATGCTTCCATACAAGTATTGTTAGTAAAATAAACCGGAAAAGGTAAAGATCAAAATTTTCTTTATTTAATTGTACAAATCCGAGTTTTAGCTTTCGGCGATACTGCCTTCTTCGATGGCAGTATCGAAGAAGCAGTATCGCCGAAAGCTAAAACTCGGATTTGTACAATTAAATACAGAAAATAATTTTGATATTTACCTTTTCCGGTTTATTTTACTAACAATACTTATATATGTGTATTTAACTCTAATAATTTTTATTCAATTAGTGAGCACATTTATCCAGAAAGCCTTATTCTTAACAAAACCAATATTAATGATAAAGAAGGTGTATATCTAGATATGAACATTAAATTAACATTAACTAAAACTACTATTAATTGATATCGTAAAGACGACATTACAGGAAACACTTTTGCATGAGGGTTTATAGTATCAAATACCTAGACTTAGCTGAATTTGTTTATTCATTTATATTTTCATTTATAAATTTGCTAATTGATTTATTCAACACCAAAATTAAAAAAGTTTTCCACTCGAAAAAATTTATAAAATTAATAAACTAAACGTTTATTAATTATATTAATATATAAAAAAGTGATATCGCATTCACACCGCCACTTTTCAAATTTCCTATTTCTAAAAATAAATTCTTCAATTCGAAACAATAAATTCTTTAATTCAAAACAATAAATTCTATATATCTGCACTAAAATACATTATCTAAAAATTTGGTACAGCTTCAATATATGTAAAACTAGATTCGATATATCACAACACTTAATCCAAAATCGAGGGGTTCTACAAGGGGATCTTTTAAGTCCGCTGATTTTCACGCTATTCGTTAGCGACTTTCCCTCCGTTGTCTGTCAAAGCGGTAGATCCAGCTGCATAATGTATGCAGATGATTTAGTCGTACTTTCTCATGATATTGATTCAGCAACAATGTCATTGAATCGTCTAGAAACCCACTGCACACAACATTTTATAGTGATATGCTCCTCGATATTTCGATCAATTATCTATCGATATTCTCTGCATTCCAAATCCTGGCACTTTGACTCTAAAGATCTTGCTATTCGTCGTCTATGTCGCTCTTGTTGTTCTCTAGTTTAATCAGTTCGTCCAATTGTCTTTCATATATACTGCTTCTAACCATGGCGGTATTATTGTCATTGCTCGTCACTCAATGTCTCTACGTAAAATTAACGTTAACATCCGTTACACTTCGTTCGAATTACTCATATGCAGATTATTAACTCTTTTTCTTCTGGAAATTGTTATTATATACCGTCCAGGTTCAGTTGCCCCCTTACGTATGTTCTTTAACGACCTTGCAGATCTTATGTATCACTGTTTATTGTCTTATACTCTTTATATTGTTCTCGGTGACTTTAACATTCGTCTTGATCGCCCGACTGACTCTGACTCTATCACTTTGACTAATTTTTTTCTGATTTTAACCATAAATTACTTTCAAAAAGCCCAACCCATATTCTCGGCGGTGCTCTAGACATAATTGCTGTTCCTAACTGCTTCAATGACTATACCTCCTTGAAATTGGTGATCCTGGTTTGTCCGATCATTTCCTTGTCACTCTTACTCTTACTCGTCATCATCCTCCTTCTCCGCCTCTACCATTATTATCAAGTCGACCCTGGAAACTTATCGATATCCCTATATTCTGCACAGCCTTACTCAATTCTCCACTCTTTTCATTTCCTCTTAACTATCTTTATCCCTATGATCTCATCATTTTGTTTGATTATGAACTTACAAACATCCTTATTAACCTTCTGGCTAATCGACCACGACGTTTTCAGCGGTCGCACCATGCTCCCGGGTTCGATTCAGACAGTAGTCTTTCTAAGCGTCGGCTCCTTTACTCTTTTCGTGTGTTTACTCGTTTTCTTAAACGTTGTCTAACCTAACTCACTCCAAATCTCTGTGCTTCCTATCTTTCTCTCCGCCGTTCGCATCTCATTCTTATGCAAACTGATGATATCAGCATTCTGTTTGATTCTGAACTTATATCTATCATCAATAACCTTCTCCCTAGTCGACTCCGACATTCTCAGCTTGCACCATGCTCCATGGCTGGATTCTAACTGTAGTCTTTCTAAGCGTCGACTCCTTCACTCTTTTTGTGTGTATAATCGCTTTCTTAAACGTTCTCCCAACTCACCCCCTCCAAATCTTCGCGATTCCTACTTTTCTCTACTCCGTTCACATCTCATTCTTATACGTACTAAACGTACTCTCTTCTGGCGAAATCAATTCGAGTCCTGTTCCAACTCTAAATCTCATTGAAAAATCTTAAACTCAATTATTTCACGATCATCTACCCCTTGTAACATAAATCCAGATGAATATTCCTCTTATCTGCAATCTAAGCTATCTAATTTAATTTCCGTTCTACCCATACCCATATGTCCGTTGTATACTATCATCTATTTAAATACTTCCCACCCAGATTTATTCCACCTTCTCGTTTCGTCTGACGAAGTTTCTTCGGTTCTTCTGTGATTACCTAATAAAACCTCTCCTGCTAACCCAATTCACAACCACTTGCTTAAAAAATCTGCTCATCTATATCACCCTTCCTAACCACTTTGTTCACCTTGTCTATCCGCAACCCTAAATTTTCTTCAAACTAGAAATGCGCCAGTGTTCGCCCACTCCTCAAAAAGCAATCTCTTGAGCCTTCACTACCATCTTCGTACCTTCCTATCTCACTTCTCATAACCCTCTCTAAACCCCTTGAGCGTCCTCTTCTCAAGCAAGTTAATGCATATCTGTTTTCCTTTAACTTGTTCCCTCCCTACCAAGCTGCTTTTCGCTCTAATCACTATACTGAAATTGCCTGGCTTAAAGCTTATAACGATTTACTCATCTCGCGCGATCAAAATTATGTAGTGTCATAGTTTCTCTTGATCTCTCATCTGCTTTTAACATCGTCGATCACGCGATTCTTCTACATCGTCTTCGTCATGATTATGGATTCCCTTTACACACTGTGGATTGGCTTTCTTTATATCTATCAAACCGAATTTTCGCGTTTGTTCTACCTCTTCTTTTTCCCATCCTTCTTCCATCCCGTCCGGTTTATCACAAAGCTCCGTATTAAGCCATTTGCTTTTCCCTCTTCTCGGTGATTTGTCTTCTATCTCATACATTTAATTTTCATGTTATGCAATATGCTGATGACATTCTTATCTATGCTCACGCACCTGCTTATCGTATTCGTGATTTTAGTGTTTCTGCTTCCGACTGTATTGTCTCAATTTCCAATCATCTTTCTTCCCTTTGCCTTTCTCTGAATCCTGATAAATCTAAAATTATGTAGATCCTACATTGACGCTTCGGCCTAGAACCTACATCCGTCATTAAATTCTACAATTCTTCCTATCGTTGGCAATCTCGTTTTATTAGGCTTCCATTTCGACAGCAGACTTTCACTTAAACTTTTCGTTAGAGATAAACTACGTTCATCTACCTTGATACGCCGCAACCTCCGTCAAGTTCGTAGATTGATCGATTTCCCTTCTTGTACGACTCATATTTTCTCTCCTTTTTTCTAGACTCGATTATTGTCTTAGTCTATTTTCCAACTAACCTAAATCCACCCTTCTTCCCCTACAACGCATCGTCAACGCAGCCTTCCGAATTCTCCTCCGTCTTCGTCGTTTTGATCATACATCCTACCATCTTGCTTCTCTCGATTGGCCTACCATTTATTCTCGTGTTCAAATTCATCTTTTTCTCATTGCTTTTCGCGTTATAACTTTTCCTACCCCTTCATTTCTCAACCTTCCTTTTATCGACAATTCTCGTCCTGATTACTGCTCTTTGCGTTTCCGTAATTCCCTTCTTTTACATGCCCCAAACTACTCTACATCTTTTGGCATCCATTCCTTCGTTGTGGCTGCTCATCTCTCATGGAATCAATTGCCTAATCATATCCGCCAATCAACATTAATAGCGTGCTTCAAACGCCTAATCGGATGTCATTTAAACAATTAATTAATAAACCTGTATGACTTATGCTGTGTGTTTTTTGTTAGTGGAATTGTAAGTTTGCAGCTGTCACGCATTGGCCACATTAAATAAATTATTATAAATATATAGATAAAATTGAATAAATAGAATTAAGAATTTTGATTAATCGAAATTATTTAAAAGTACGGACATATCTATATTTAGACAAATAAAATGATTCCAATGGGAGGTAATAGTAGATCAATTATAGCTGACTTATTTTTAAGCTTTATAGAATATGAATTTGTTCATAACTGTTTAAAAACTAAATCTAAAGTGACCAAATTTATTTAAGTTACCAATTTATTTAAGTTACTCAATTTTCAAAGATAATAGTGTAAAATATATTAGCTCATAAGTCTGAAGGCTGAAGGTCCTGGAAAATAACGACACTTGAAAGCATTTTGCCACAGTATTGGATCAGATTTATTAAAACCTTTTGGATTGTAGTTTTGTACTTATGATGGCGAAATGCAGGTTAAAAAGTATGTTTCAAATTGGTTAAAATAAGGTATGCTGTAACTTGGTTCAGAACAAAGCGTCATGAAGGTTGGAAATGATTGTTAAGTTGGAGATGGTACGGGGCGCTGCACCGTTCAATAAAATTTTATTTTTATTAAATAAATATATTTTATTTAAACTTTACAAAAGTTAAAATAAAATATTCGCATTAAAAAAAGAAAATCATAATTTCGCTTAAAATTATGAGCGTGTAATTAATTTTCGTCTTTACTGCTTTTTTGTAGGCAATCCTCCGTCCTACAGTACCTTGATGTTAAATAAGCACGATTCTCATCATCCACCTTTGTATGATCTAAAAGGTATATGACAAAAATATTATTTCTGTCAAGTGTTGAACTATTTTAAAGGCTTAGCAGCTGTCAGCTATGTGAAGCCCCCTTTCTGGTGTTCAGTATCCTATTATGAGTTAAATCAACGCGTTGGTGCGATATTTCATGCTTCTCAAAATTCTCTAACTGTTGACGGATTTACAGACCCGTCATGTTCTGATAGATTTTGCTTAGGATCTTTATCTAACATTGCCCGTAATCCAGAAAGTGAATCTTGTCGTAAACGCATAGGTATATTATCAATGATTATAAATGATCTTTATTCGTTTCCTAGTTTGTTAAAATAATACTTTCAGAAATTTTTTGCAATTTTTATAAATAACAAAGAGCTTTTCGAACAAATTTTGTGCTTTAAATTGAAAGCAATTTTCATAATCAGTTCTTTAGTGATCTTTATGCGCTCTTAAAATAAAAATTGTCAAATTGTAAAGTAAACGAACTATTAAATATAGCTTAATAATATTAATTATTATATAATTATTATATTATTAATGTAATTAAATATTCCTGATAATGACAGATTCGCTTTATTGAAATATTGAAAATAAATTCAATTTTCATTTGATATGTGTCGTTTTTCATGCCAATAAAATTAAGGAAAAGCCTGCAGATCTTATTTCAATTCAAGGATTTTGAATTATAAATAATTTTCGATCCATATATTTTTGAATTACGTTGTCTCTTTTTATTACGTTTCGTTGTTTATGTACAGGTCGTGGGGTCCGCCTATATTACATAAGCGGTGAAGTGTATGCCGAGTGTTTAAGTGAAAATCCAATTTTCGCTCAAAGCATAAGTAGCAATAAGAAAGAAGGATGGCATCCTGCGACAGTATGTAAAATTCCCCCGGGTAAGTAACAATTTTTTTATAATTTTTAACACTTTTTGTAAAACAAACATCTAAAAATTTAATACATAGGTTCATACGTAGTGATTTTAAAACCACTTTCTGTCTATATGAATAAAATACTTAAAGTAATTAAAGCACACTTTAAAAAATATTGCAAGGTAATTGAAAATAGTACTGGTATAAAACACCAAGACAGTATTAATTCTACAAAAGAATTTTTAGAACAGACAAAAGGAATAAATTTTCAAAATATAAATACATACGATTTTAGTACGCTTTATAAAAATCTAGATTTGGTAGATATTAAAGAAGCGTTAGTAAAATTAATAAATCCTTTTTTGGAAAAAGATATACATATATATGTTATAATAATTATAACGCATATCTAAAAAAATTAAACCATCAAGTAAATATAAATATATGGATAAAATTGAATTAATAGAATCCTTAAATATTTTAATAAATCAAAATTATTTAAAGGAAGGGACATCTATATTTAGACAAATAAAAGGTGTTCCAATGGGTGGTAATAATAGCCCAATTATAGCTGACTTGTTTTTAAGCTTTATAGAATATGAATTTGTTCATAACTGTGTAAAAACTAAATCTAAACAATATAAATATATGAAATATATGTTTCGATACATTGATGATATATGTGTATTTAATTCTTGCAATTTTTATTCAATAATTCTAATAATTTTTATTCAAAACCAATATTAATGATAAAGAAGGTGTATATCTAGATATGAACATTAAATTAACATTAACTAAAACCAATATTAATTTATATCGTAAAGTTGACATTTAAATTTACAAGAAACATATTTTTGCATGAGCATTCATGCATACCATATAATATAAAATATAATACATTAAATAATGAAATTTTAAGAATTGCAACAATATGTAATGATATTGGCTTTCTTCAAAATCATTTAAATAATTTAATAGATACATATTTTAATATGTATCTATAGGGGCCGAAACGTGATAGCATAGAATGATTAGCATGATTTTGTATTTTTTATTCTAATTTCGCGTTTCTCGTATATAGAAACTTACAAAAAATATATTTTTAGTGAAACCCTTTTGTGCACTTTATAAAAAAATATACCCAATATGCGTATGGAAATTACGCATATTGGGAATTACCGCAACTTGTATTATCTTTATATTAAAGGGATTTTCTGTAAAAACTAAACCTCAAATCGTCCTTTGTAAATTTTATTTTTATTTTTAATTTTATTAAGTTTTCCAATTTTTTATGATGTATTTAAGCTTTCGCTGTTAATCAGCTTTATAAAGTAATCATTTAAGTTATTATATAACGAGTTGTAAATCTTATTTTTGTCGTTGTTATTATTTAATCTATATTTATACCCTTTTGATAGCAGCCTTCTTAATCACAATTGTTCATTAATTCTAGATTATGGGTACATATATGTTCATTTGTTTTATCCAAACTAAGAATTTTACAATTGCATTCTGTTTCCATTATGTTTCTAATATTATCGTTACATATTGATTTTAATTCTTTATTATAATTACAAATTTTTCGTCCTAATGGTGGTAGGAGTTTATACCTTATTTTAGGAATATATTTACTTAAATCTGACCCTATTATTTCTTTACTTTTAGAATTATTTAAAAGTCCGGCTATATTTATGTTATCCAGACATTTATTAATGAAGTTTATGGTTAATGTATATTTTCTATTGTTATTATTTACATTTATTGTACGATTATAGTATTTTGTATTACAATAACTGTCTATTATACAACTTAGCCTATCATAGTCGTTAATTAATTTTTGATTTATTGAACATATGATATCTTTTGAAAAACTTCTTATATTTACATAAAGATCTTTTAGCTTATTATCACTTAAAAGTTGAGCGTTTTTATCCAAAAATATTTTTTTTCTAATATTTTTTATTATACTACTTCTGCCAATTCCTTGAACCAAGTCATTCAATCCTAATGGATACATGGAATTAAGCGTTTTAATCCAAAAATCTTCTTTTTCTAATAGCTTTTGATTTAATATTATCTTATTTTCTTCAACAATATGTTCTAAAATAAATATCTTACAATATCCTATATCATGTCCAATTAATCTCATATGTTTATGATATATAGTTTGAATATTATGCTGTATATTATAAATGTGTCGCCTAAACCTAGTTTTAAGCATTTGATATGTTCTTCCTATATATTGCAATCCACATGTACATTGTATTAGATAAACTACACCTGCGGTATTGCAGTTGCATATCATTAATATTTAATGAAAAACATTTGTTTGTCGTATTAGTTACAATACAATTATTATTTTTAACATCATAAACTATACAATTTTTTTCTATTACATTTAAAAGATCTGAAATTAAAATCATAGGAAGAATTTAAAAAAGAAACATGCAGAGAAAAAAGAAATCTGGTCGTTCCAGTCAGTCGTCTTTTCCCATTCTACGGCCCCGGGTCCAGCGGGATAAGAGCACTCTAGCCAATCCAACACGCCGCTCTCCCACTGAACCATCCCGGGTCTTTCACCCCACGAAGAATTCAATCGAGGCGGACTATGCTCGGTAATCTCGAGATGAGGAGCTTGAGAAACCTTAGTTTTCGCTCAGAAGGACGTCTTCTCGAAAAGAAGACTAATCCTGAGATAGCTTAAGTACTCCAGAGGCGCACTTGGGTTTCCCATTCAAGTACAGATATTGAGCCCGTTTTAGGGATCACCTAGCTTTCTTTAGGATACGTTTAAGTCTATCCAGGTCAGCTTTCGCAGACCAATTCACCGTAACGGTGAACACCAGATATTTTACTCGACTCCTGAAGATGGTAAGTGGTTGAGGCTGCAAAATGGAGGAGAGTGCAGAGAGTGCTAGTCTCTTAAGTTTCTTTTTTGTTGGTAGGGATGTCCCACCTGCGATTTGTTTGAGTTTAAAATAAGATTGGATAAGGGTGACTGCTCTTTTAACCTAAAAAAGTAACGGCTGATGTCCGAGACTACATATTTGTACCTGCGTTCAGAAAACAGGGATGTGGTATCATCAGCGTATACTACAAGATGCTAATCGCGTTTAAATGTCTTGAAAGTGAACTCGGTGGGATCAAGTTACGTCTACATAAATGGTCGCGGATTCTACGTGCAAACGTATTTTCGTAAATTGAGATGAGAGAGTTCTGAATCGAAATAGGCCGCAGGTCTTTAGAACATGAGGCTTGATTACGTTTTGGTAAAAAACTCTACGACTTATATTGATGCCGGCTACATCGGAAGGTGAGGCTAAAAGCAATGTGACGGCCACTTCTCTTCTTTGATCGGCTGTCAAAAGCTGACAGACCCGAGAAGATAGTGGAGCGACGGATTTGGAGGTGCCCGGAAGTGACCCTGAGGAATTGAGGATATTTGTAACAGATAAATCCCTGCTCCTGGAATCACACCAAGGCGGGATTGGTTGGGGTAATTAAGTGGCTTCATAATTATGTAGGGATAGTGACTCTTCAAAACATTATCAAGGCCTATACTACCAATCCAGCCTAATGCTATATTCTTCCAACGACAAACTTCTCTTTCCTGAATATCTTCTTAAAGGAAGACTGAGAAGGGTTAAGACGAGCAATACTCGCCCTATCCCGACTCAGCTGGAACCAATATCTAGTGCGCCAGTATTCATTCGAGAGTGCCTGTCTTGCGGAAAAGAGAGATTGGGAAGGTGAAGCATTTTAGCTAGGAACTTGAGTTTCGTCGGAGTGGGATTGTAAATGCGACCTTTATAAGTATAGAAAATTTTCTAGTAACATCATAGAGTACTAAATCAGTACTACAGCTTCACCAAAAAGGATCATTAGCAAAAGCACTGGCAAATGCCAGCGCAGGTCTCTTTAATATCGCCTAACTTTTATTTAAGGAGAGTAAGACCATTCTGCGTGAATTTCTTGTAAAACATGTAAGCCAGACGCGAAAGAATGACGAATGCCGTTTCGTCATCACAATGACTCATCAGTGCCAGATCCCTCCCACTACTGGATGCATTCCTTCTCTGCATTTCGACTCAAAATGAGTCGAAATTCGACATTGTAATAATATTCATGAGTTATCACTTTACACACTGATTGATAAATTTATCGATTCCTATATTTTAGTTATATCCTCAATTTATATTTCACTGTTAGTAATCGATAGTCGTTCAATTGACACATTGAACATACCAAATAATATACATTATTTGGTATATAGTATACATACCAAATAATTGTCTGTATACTATATACTATTGATGTATATAAATAAATAACATATAGTACATATCGAACTGTACGGTATACGATAAGTATTAAAGAAACTATTTGTAGTTCATAAATACGAGTAGCAATGTGAATGTAATTTCCTTTAATACAAATCTATTGTTCAGAATTAGTTGAAAGCAAAATATCAACTTCAAAACATTTTTCATTGTTCTACATTTATTCTTTGGCTGGAACGGATACTGAATCCTTTTCAACTGTAGGCTTGGATTTATCCTTGTCCACAATTGCTGATTCAGATATTCCTCCAGTTTTAAGAAACACGATAAAACTTTCTAAAGTACGATTTCCGCCATAAACAATTGGCTGAATATTTTCACCTTTTGAGAATAACATAATTGTCGGGAAGCTGCGAATAGAGATAGAACGTGGTATTTCGTTAAGTGCAGCATCAATTTTAGCGACGAAGACATCTGAGTGATTTTCGAAATGAGTACTGAGCAAATTGTACACATATTCCAAACGCTGGCAAATACCACACCAGGGTGCATAAATTTCCACAAAAACAACTTTCGATGGATCATGTGATACAGAAATGATATTGCTCTGTACAAGAGTTTTGACTGGACAACTGTTCCAATCTTTCGACAACTTCTGTGATCTGTATTGAGGCTAAATTTTGTTATCTAAACACTTTTGAACGAAATGCGTTAGATTAACGGCGCCTATTTCATTCTCATTGTCTACATTGTACTTAATCAAATCGCCTTTAATCTTGATAAGACGAATGGCCGGTAAAAATTAAATATTTAATATTATTTGTTGGCTATTTTTTAATTATTGAAAAAATATTACGCAAATTTTAGAATAAAAATCAGGCATCAAACTTAAAAAGCACCAGCCCTTGTAAGGCCGATGACG
The DNA here is from genome assembly GCA_012934845.2 of Pomphorhynchus laevis. Classification (NCBI taxonomy): domain Eukaryota; kingdom Metazoa; phylum Acanthocephala; class Palaeacanthocephala; order Echinorhynchida; family Pomphorhynchidae; genus Pomphorhynchus; species Pomphorhynchus laevis. The sequence continues at coordinate 50,461 of WNNJ02003657.1, forward strand.
ATGATGATATCATATTTTATATTAAATTATAATATCTGTAAATAGAAAATAACAATCTTTCCAACTTGCAAGTAGTAATCCTTTAATTAGATCAATTGCGATAATCTTTTGAAAAATAACTCTGTGAAAGAGTTTTCACTGGACCATTATTTTATTTTATTATTTAACTATTTAATTTTGATTTAGCATTATTATGTTTTGTTTATTTTAGAATTATATTAAATACGTAGACTCAGTTAGCTGATTTGATTTGACTTGTTTTATAGTTCTAAATTAATATTTTTATTGTTTAGGGTATAATTTGAAAATATTCAATAACCAGCAGTTCGCTGAAATGTTAGCGAACACGGTACCACAGGGTTTTGATGCTGTATACCAACTGACAGCATTATGCACTATAAGAATGAGTTTCGTAAAAGGATGGGGCAGTGATTATAAGTTAGTTGTGATTGCTGCTTACAGCGTTTAACTTTTATTATTTAGACGTCAAACGATTACAAGTACGCCGTGTTGGATTGAAATACACCTGAACGGACCACTTCAATGGCTTGATCGAGTCATCGCTTGCCTGCAACCACCAGGAACCTTATCTACAAATTAACAATTTATAGTTTTTCTAGACATCCACAAGAAAATTTAATTTTCCTTTTGTCCAAAAAGTTCACTTCTTATTGACCAAAGATTAACAACCAAAAATGCTATTTTTAACTAAAAATATAAAAAGATAATTTATTTTTATGTTTCGATGTTGCTTCATCAGAAACAGAAACAGCATTTTTTCTGATGTGCACTTTGATTTCTTATGATACTGCAGCAACAAGCTAAAATAAAGCCATTTTACTTTGCGTCGAGGAATAGCGGCCAGTACCTGATGACACAGCAGTTCATTTTGATGATCTCTCTTCTTTATACAACGAATATTATTTATTATTTAATTCAAAACAATTGACTTTTATTTTAAATTTCAATTTCTTATTTAAAATAGATATAAATTATATAATAATTAGTAATTAGTAATAATTAGTAAACTCTAATCCTTATAATCTAATCCTTAAAATCTCATATTATTATTTATTATTTATCTTTATTTTTGAAAAGTCATCCTCCTGATGACTTCTAATCCTTTTTCTTATACATCGACTGTTATTTATTAGTTAATTCATAAAAATTGACTTTTGTTTTAATTTTAAATTTTTTATTTTAACTTGATATTATTAATTATTTATTCTGTATTTTTTATTTATATCGTAAAGATGACATTATTAAATTTACAAGAAACATATTTTTGCATGAGCATTCATGCATACCATATAATATAAAATATAATACATTAAATAATGAAATTTTAAGAATTGCAACAATTTGTAATGATATTGGCTTTCTTCAAAATCATTTAAATAATTTAATAGATACATATTTTAAACTAGGTTACTATAAAAATAACATCAAGCAGAAAATAGTAAAATATATAAATCAACACAATAATATAAAGAATAAATTTAAAATCATTAGCGGGAAATTTGTATGTATGGAATACGATATTAGAATACTATACTATACAAATTTCATCGGAGAAAATTCACTTATTTGGCCCACTGCTATGTTTGGTAGTGGAATAGAGACCTTTAGTTCTTATTCTGATACATCGTCTATAAGGGGCCGAAACCTGATAGCATAACAGTTCCTCCTGATCACATCTAATTCTTATTGTGATACAACGTCTGTTTTTTATTAGTCAATTCATAAAAATGACGTTTATTTTAAATTTCAAGTTTTTTATTTTAACTTGATTTAAATTATAGAAAATCTAAAAACAATTATTTATTTTACAGGCAGATGTTATGCGCTTTGAAACGGAAGATCAGTTTCGCCTTTTGCCATGCGACATCCTTATGCCTTCGCGGTTTTCGGTCGTCGCGTGGTATGCCAACGACTAATACAACGTTGACATACACAACTTAGAATTTTATTTCGTGTGGAGCAGAGAGTTTTCACACCGATGCAGTAGTATAACATGTGCACAGATAATCCGTAGGATTAATCAGATATTTGCTGAAGAAAACAGTTTGTGTTACATTAAATAATAAATTAAATTATTATAAAAATATCTGAATTTTATTAAGCATTATTTTTAATAATTTGTTTGTGTAAATATAATTTATTATAAATTGATTGTTCACTCATATTAGATTATTTATTAGTGGAGAGAGAAGTAAAACATTTATTTATTCATCTTCAGGAGATGATAGCAGTAGGCTATTGAAAATTCAATTAAATATTTTACTTCACTCTGTCCACTAATAAATAAAGTAAATATAATAATTTATTTAAAAAATTTCAATTATAAATTTAAAATTGATATAAATATAAATTGTATAACATTATTATATCGTATAAAATACTTAGACTCAGTTATCTGATCTGAGTCTACGTATTGTTATATAATTATAAAATAAACAAAACATAATAATAAAATTTATTTTTTAAAATAAAAAATAAAATTTAAAATAAACGTCATTTTTATGAATTGACTAATAAATAACAGACGTTGTATCAGAATAAGAATTAGAGGTCATCAGGAGGAACTGCTATGCTTATCAGGTTTCGGCCCCTAACTCCTCTACCCAACATAGCAGCGGGGCCAGAATACATGCTAATGATGTATTTCCTCTGAAATAACTATCTAGTATCTTATTCTAATGCAAAGTATATTATTTATTATCCATCCATAAAAATTTGCCACTCAAGAGTTTAAATTTATTCTTTATATTATTGTGTTGATTTATATATTTTACTATTTTCTGCTTGATGTTATTTTTATAGTAACCTAGTTTAAAATATGCATCTTTAAATTATTTAAATGACTTTTAAGAAAGCCAATATCATTACATATTGTTGCAATTCTTAAAATTTCATTATTTAATGTATTATATTTTATATTATATGGTATGCATGAATGCTCATGCAAAAATATGTTTCTTGTAAATTTAAATATGTCATCTTTACGATATAAATTAATAGTAGTTTTAGTTAATGTTAATTTAATGTTCATATCTAGATATACACCTTCTTTATCATTAATATTGGTTTTGTTAAGAATAAGGCTTTCTGGATAAATGTGCTCACTAATTGAATAAAAATTATTAGAATTAAATACACATATATCATCAATGTATCGAAACATATATTTCATATATTTATATTGTTTAGATTTAGTTTTTACACAGTTATGAACAAATTCATATTCTATAAAGCTTAAAAACAAGTCAGCTATAATTGGGCTACTATTATCTCCCATTAGAACACCTTTTATTTGTCTAAATATAGATGTCCCTACTTTTAAATAATTTTGATTTATTAAAATATTTAAGAATTCTATTAAATTTTATCCATATATTTATATTTACTTGATGGTTTAATTTTTGTTTGTTAGGTGTTATGATTATTATAACATATATATGTATATCTTTTTCCGAATATAAGGTTAATTAATTTTACTAACGCTTCTTTAATATCTACTAAATCTAGATTTGTATAAAGAGTACTAAAATCGTATGTATTTATATTTTGAAAATTTATTCCTTTTGTCTGTTCTAAAAATTCTTTTGTAGAATTAGTGTTGAAAAAGTGTTTTATACCAGTATTAAGTTCGATTGCCTTACAATATTTTTTGAAGTGTGCTTTAATCACGTTAAGTATTTTATTCATATAGACAGAAAGTAGTTTTAATGTACATTTAAACTCACTACATATGAACCTAGGTTTTATTGGATTTTTATGTAATTCAATAGTTGTTATTATATAGTTATCCTTTAATTTAGTAAGTTCTTTATACATATCTTTATTAATTTTATCTTTCCTTTTATAATTGTTTGTTATTTTCATTTTATTTTTAATTTTATCAAATATATAATCTTTTCAAATTTTTATCTTATATATATTCGAATTTTCACTATTAATCAGCTTACTAAAGTAATCATTTAAGTTATTATATAACGAATTGTAAATTTTATTTTTGTCGTTGTTATTATTTAATCTATATTTATACCCTTTTGATAGCAGCCTTCTTAATCACAATTTTTCATTAATTCTAGATTATGGGTACATATATGTTCATTTGTTTTATCCAAACTAAGAATTTTACAATTGCATTCTGTTTCCATTATGTTTCTAATATTATCGTTACATATTGATTTTAATTCTTTATTATAATTACAAATTTTTCGTCCTAATGGTGGTAGGAGTTTATACCTTATTTTAGGAATATTATTGACCCTATTATTTCTTTACATTTAGAATTATTATCACTTAAGAGTTGTTTTAACATTTCTAATTGTTCATTTATATACATATCTTTTTTAATATTTTTAACTCTATTTTTCCTATTCCTTTTATCACCATGACTTCTTGGTTTGCGTTTAACTGGATTATTATAATATAGTTGTTTATTATGTATTATACTACTTCTGCCAATTCCTTGTACCACGTCATTCAATCCTAATGGGTACATGAAATTAAGCGTTTTAATCCAAAAATCTTCTTTTTCTAATAGTTTTTGATTTAATATTGAAATGTTTTCTTCGATAATATGTTCTAAAATAAATAATTTACAGTTTTTAATATCATGTACTATTAATCTCATATGTTTATGAAATATAGTTTGACTATTATGCTGTATATTATATACGTAGACTCAGTTATTTGATCTGATTTATTAAGCATTCAAGCTCAAATGTTGGCACCGCATGAATGACATACAGAGTCCTTATCGCGTAATCCAAACTCAAACCTTTCAATTTAAAGATTACTTTGATGATTTTAACTATTATCTATTTATATGTATACGATATTCAGTAAATGGCTTTCCTATTTCTGATGTATTAAATCCTTCTTTAACTGTATTTTACATGTCTAATATCAAGGCTAAATTACTTTCAAAACTAAGCTGTACAGATGTTATCTTTTGAGATTTACATAAGTACGATATTATTATCGCAAATTGTACTAATATTAAGGCTTAGAAACAAACCTTAAGTGTTAACCATTAGATCCGTCCCTTTAGGGCATCCCTTAAATACGGATACTCAGTTATCTGATTTAATTTGTTCTACTGACAAGGTATTACTGATCTCTGGTTTGAGAAAAAAGTTTGAGAAAAAAAGCATACAAGATAAATAACACACATGTTTAAGATAATTGAAAATGTGTGTAATTGAACTACTTGCGATAATTTCAATTATACGTTCAATAATATACGTGTATAATACGTATATATTATAATAAATAATCAGTCGACTTACAAGTCAACAGGTCAAACCTACACAATACCGACTCTCACAAAAGGTAAACCCTTTGTGAAAGTGAGCAAAATATAAAACCTGCCCACGAAGCAAAATGATGCTGCTCGTGCATTCGCCCTAATGCCAATGTAAGAGGTGCAGATGTGTCAAATCTGGAAAATATTGTCTGAATTGCTCAGTTTCGTAATGTTCGAATAGACATCACGTTAGTTTGCAGATAGCTGGGGCAACAGTATCTTCATCGAGCCCATATCCATCATCAAGTATCATAAATCATGATCACGAGGTTGCCCAGTGTCCTCACTCTGACATGGCTAGATGCGAAGTCCACGAAAATGTCAATCCAATTGATGGTGTGTCAATAAAGGCTCATAGCAATCGATCTGTTTCCGCTTTGATTGAATTTTCGCCAATTGATACTGTGGTTTTATACGAATCTAAAATCCAGTTGCGACCCCATTAGCTGTTCCCGCCTAAATGTACGGCCAGTAGTCGTTTTATTGAGACGTTGGCTTCCTTTTATTCTGAGTGCGCGCAGTCTCATCACCTTCGATCTGATGTGTTGAAGGTAGCGGCAGTATTTTCTCAAATCGTCCTACAACGTATACCTTATAGGAAAATCCCGTTGATCAGTCAAACATTGGAACACCGACTAAATATTTGGCAACAGTTTCGGTTTCGAGAGTTGTTTGATGAATCACTTTACTTGCAACAGTCTATTTACTATCCTAAGTCAAAATACAGCGATTGCGATGAAAAACTACATTAATTTAATGACACGAGGAATGATTGGTGCAGGAGCGTGTGTCTTAGATGAAGAGAACGCTTCTGTTGCTTTAAATTGGATTCGATGATGGGTTCTAAATTCGATAGGGGCATTCTACAAGATTTGCATACCATTATTATCGCGGCCATTAACTAATGTTGTGTTTCCCGTTTGGATATACTCGACGGAGAGCACATTATAGAGGCATGCAAACGTACTAAGGACAGTGCTGGAACCTCAAGGATTGATTCAGTTTTGTGCCGGCATATGCTTACCAGCTTCGGACCTGCATCGAGCTCGCTTGCTATCGCGTTGTCGATGTTTGAAAGGTGTTTGGTTACTGAGCGAATGACACCCAACTCGCTTGACGCATTCATTGCATGTAGATTGGTGGCTATTGGGAAGCGGTGTGGTGGTATTCGGCCAATAGAGGTTTGTGACGTTGCAAGGCGCATCAATCAGCCTTGCTTCATTTGATTCAAAATGAGTTACAGAGTTTAGCAGGCCTTGATCAGTTAGCGGCTTCTCATAGTGTAGGTATTGAGTACGCCATACATTCAATTTGTGACGCCTACGATACCAATAGAGATCACTGTCTTTTTGCCGTTGATGCTTCAAATGCCTTCAATTCCGTTAATCGAGCTGTTGCCCTACACAACATTGAGTTTACTTGCTCGTCGTTATCTACGATGCAGCGTAATAGTTATGCCATACCTACCCAGTTAGCCCTTGGAGGTGATATCATTTTATCAATGGAAGGGTTCACGCAGGGAGATCTCTAGCGATGGCTGGGTTCGCAATATCATCACTTCCGTTAATTCACATTATACGCCACAAGGTTGTCCCAAGTATGTCAGAAATGGTTTGCTGATGATTAGAACTTTGTTGGAAATCCTGAAGATATACAAAAACTGTGGAACATACGGCTGCAGCAAGGTCCCAAATTTAGGTATTACGTCAATGAATGAAATGTCAATTGTTCACTCATTATGATCGCCCTAACCTCACGTTATTAGATGGGTTGTCAAGATTAACTGACGATATAATAGTTCTTGGAGCTCCGGTTGGCACAAAAGCTTATTCTGAAGGTATTGCGGCGAACAAGATTAGGAGTTGGATTTCGCTGATTGCCAAGCTTACTGAAGTAGCGGGAGTTGAACCTCACGTTGCTTATGTTGGCTTGGTGAAGTCTGTGCAGTCTAAGTGGACTCATTTTATGCGTACCACCCAATGCGATCCAATTACATTGGCTAAATTAAGTGACTCCCTTGTATCATGATTTTTCCGTAAATCTTAAAGAGAGGCATCGATGATAAACTGAAATTAATACTCACTTCTCTTAATTTGGGTGTTTTTGGAATTAATGATCCTACTTTTGTGTGTACTATGGAATTTGAATCGTCCAAAATTTGTGCGCGACTTACAAGCTGGGCTTAGTTAGTGATGCTCTGAATAGTCTTTAAAACACGACGCTCCAAGCGATTTCATCAAGTCAAAAATTCGAATTCAAGAAAAGAAGATACCTTGTACTGCGATGTCTTGATTCAACGTTGGTTCATTCTATAGCCCGTGCATCCTTCACGGGTGCTTCCATATAGCTAAGCTCGTTGCCATTAGCTGTTGAGAATTTTCACCTAAGCCTCAAAGAATTTGAAAACGCAATTTGCTGTCGATATGAATAGCCATCAGATTTGGGTCATTCGAAATGTGCTTGCGGTGATAGCATTACCATAGGTCATGCCCTTTACGTTATAATGGTGCGCTGCCCACGTTACTCCACAACGCTATTCGAGACATATTTGCATTCACGTTGAACAGGATATGCTCTGGTGTTACGATCGAACCGCTTCTATCGCATGTCCCTGATTCAATTGACTTCAACCGCAGGACAACAACTCGGGATCCAAACGCCCGCTTGGATGTGGTCTGCTCTGGCCAATTTACCGAAAGATTTGAGCGGACGTTTTTTGACGTCAGTATATTCTCGGTGCATGCTCAATCTTACGTTAACAGAGAACTATCGTCATCACTTGAATATAATGAATCACGCAAGTTTGCCGAGTACAACGAACGAATATCTCTGATGGAGCATGGCGGCTTCGTTCCTTTGGTGTTTTCCACCTCTGGAGGCATTGGCAGCATAGTAAATGCATTACTCAAATCAATCGCGTTTAAGCTTACCAAAACAAGTCTTTTACAATACAACGACGTTATTGTCAATTTAAAGCGCAAGATTGCTTTTGCTATAATGATATCTGCATCTGCATGTTTGAGATCTCCTCGATCGAGCGTAGGCAACTACAAATCTCAAAATGATTGGAACTAATTTTAAAGTTTGAATTAATGCCCATTTGCGGGAACCAATTTGTACTGCTATTTTGAAAAAAATTATTGTTTTAAAAAATATTATTTAATTATTTAGTAATTAATTACTTAAATTTTATTTTTTGTTGAATTTATAAATAATATAAAATACGTTAACTCAGGAGTGTCTCGTGTCTACATATTATTTATAGTAAGTTGGATTGTAGCTCTCAACAAGAATCCTTGGGTACGACCGATTGGAGTAGGGGAAATTGCGCGACGAGTAATAAGAAAGGTCATTCCTGATATCGCAAAGCAAGATTTACAAACTGTTGCATGGAAATGGCAGTTATGTGCTGGTCAACGAGGAGATATCGAATATGCAGTAAATTCAATATCAGATCGATTTATAGCGCAGTTTTATCGATCGATGCAAAAAATGCATTTAACACAGCCAACAGAAAACTTACATTGAAACATGCTGACAATGTGTGCCCTACGCTGTCTTGCGTACTGCGAAACACATACACTGAAGATACAATGCTCGTGGGACAGGGTGGAATTATCAAATCTAGCGAAGGTTTCAGGCAAAGGGATCATATAGCAATGGCGGCATCTTCTACAAGTTCGATGGCTATGATCGACCGAATTAAGAAATAGCAAATTTGGAACAGCGCTGGTACGCGGATGACCCAAATTTTGTCGGCAAGATTTCAAACCTTCTTTGAGCCTGGGTGTTGCTAGAGAGAATAGATTCACTTGACATGAACAATGAAATGTGACCCCGAATGGTTCAGTTCGCTAAATAACCATATATTCGCAGGACTTAGTTCAAGTGTTCTCAAGTATGAGCCCGACGCCTTGTATAAAGATATTTTCAGACTTCCGATATCACTAGGGGGACAAGGAATAAAAAATCCAACTGAAGAATCGCTACAACAATAATTCGTTGAGATTGCTTTCAGCGACATTTGATAATATCGAGGATGTGTCGACCTTAATGGAACAGCAAAACACAATTTTGAGGCAGATCAAGCTGTTTAACTGGCAGAGAAGCGTTAAGAAACAATAAATCGTAATGGAAGAGGCGCCTGAAATCTTAAAGAAAACTTTACAACATGCACCAATCAGAAGGGCATCAAGTTGATTGAGCACACGCCCGCTCGTAGCAAAGGAATATCACCTCACGAACAATGAATTTCAAGATGCACTGGTCGTTCGTTACAATTGGCCTACAAGCGGATGATCATCAATCTGTATATGTGGAGAATTACTCAGAACTACACACGCGTTATTATGTCAACGAGCGTCATGCCAACATTGCGCCACAATCACATTCGTGACTTACTGGAGAGCGCTAACGAGTGTCTGCTCTGGAGTCGGTATTGAATCTGTGTTGCTTCCTGTTCCTGAAAACGTGTCCTTCACACGTTCCACAACCAGAAGATACCCAGAAGATCGTCTGGAAATATTGTGTAATGGCCTTTTTGGAAATAGATTGGAGCGGACATTTGTCGATGTCTGTGTGTTCAATCATCATGATCCATCATACCAATCCAAATCGGTCAACGCAGCTTTCGCATATCACGAGGAACGCAAACGGGCGAAATACGACGAAATAAATAATGAGATAGAACAGAGCTGCTTTATTCCAAATGTCCTTACTGCTATTTGTACAGTTGGTTCGTCCCCGACGAATTTGCTAAAGTCGTTGGCAATAAAAAATTTCAGGTGTATCGATGTGACTATGCCGATGTTATTAATGACCTTCGTACAAGTACCAGCTTATCGTTAGCTCGTGCCGCGTCCACATGCTAACGCGCGCTGCGATCAAGGAATAGAGCGTCCGTGACCCTGACCAGCACCAGCATTCCTGAGAAAAGGGCATGTCACTCTATCGATTTCGGACTGAGTGCGAGAGATGAATGAGGACAAAAATATTTTAACAGAACATGTATCAGTTTTTTTCTTTATTGTGAAAATTTTTTGTGGAATAAATAATAATAAAATAATAATATTAATATTAATCCTTATTAATTAACTAATCCCTATATAATCCTTATTCTGATACAATGTCTGTTACTTATTAGTCAATTCATAAAAATGACTTTTTAAATTTAAATTTTTTATTTTAACTTGATTTAAATCATAAAAAATCTAAAAACAATTATTAAATTTATTATTTAATTATTAAATTTTGATTTAGCATTATTATGTTTTGTTTATTTTATAATTATATTAATTACGTAAACTCAGTTAGCTTATTTGATTAAAATATTAATAAATATTAATATTTTAATATTGTTATTATTTTATTATTATCTATTTATAATTATTATTTATTATTTATAATTATTAGCTGTTCTGATTTTATTCAAAAAATTAATGAAAAAATTATAATTGAATTTTAAATTTGCTGAACTCCTTGTCGGCTAAATGCTAGTTTATATATGGCATATTTACCAAATTACACAATTTATGTGATGAATAGTTGGCGTGGACGGTAATTATTATTCTTAATACTAAACAACCGTACACCGTAACGTTACGGTTGTACGGTTACAACTGTAACCGTACAACCGTAATTGGGAGAGGGGCTCTCCCAATTATTCGTCACAACGAGGTAAGGGATGTTTGGCCTCCGCCTTATCTGAAATATGCAACGGCGTCGGGATTGAACCCGCACTCCAGCCCGTTACAAATGACTTTGTATTTCAGTGCTCGACCACATCCCGGGGAGAAGATGCTCATCCTGATATTGTATGCGGCGATTAATTCGGTGGTAGGTTGGAGCGGACATTCTTAGATGTCTGCGTCTTCAACAACTTGGCTCCATCTTATCACCTAAGGACTGTCGATGCAAGTTTCGAATACCACGAGAATCGGAAAAGTGCAAAGTATCAGGAACGAATTAGTGAAATTGAACACTCGTCTTTCATACCGTTTGTCCTGGCAGCTACTGGAGGATTTGGTCCGACAGCGAAACGGTTGATGCAGACAATCGCTGCAAGGATGTCCTCCAAACTGCAACGAAGCTATAGCGATATGATTTCGCTTATACGAACACGATTTAGCATAACTCTCGCGCGTTCTATTTCCTGCTGCATGCGGGCTCCACGATTACGAATCGGTGAATTTACTCGGCCCATGGGGAACGCGGTGACTGGAATAGCTTCAATTAGATGAATGCATTATTTTTTTTCTTTCTACGTTGGAATGTTTCATAACTGTTGTACATTTACGAATTATAACAGTAGTGGCCCATTTGAGTGAACCTTATTTTCTGTAAATTCGGAATAAATATTATATTTATAAAAAACCGTACACCGAATTCAGCAGAAAAAGTAACAGGACAGAAACACAAAATGTAGGCGTTGTCTCACTGCTGATGAGATTCAACCACGCTTATTATAGTGTACAGTGATGCTGATAGGATTGAGAGAATTACACGAGGATAATATGAAATCGATTAATGAAGAATACGAGTCGTGCAAGCAATGAATATTCACAATTATATTTATAATTATTTATCTATTTTTGATTTTAATAAAATACGTAGACTCAGTTATCTGATTTGATTTATTTGATGCCGTTTTTTTGAACAATAAATATGATCAATAAATATAATCAATATGTAATATACAGAACTGATGATATATAATGTACTATAATATTTAATGCAGTGATTAATAATGTAGTGATTTATTGAAGCCACTCCGCCTTTCGGCTTTAGTTAAAAAGTTAAAGTTAAAAGTTAAAGTTTTTTAAACTTTTCTCAGTTACACTTCTTTCAACAAAGGTTTCCAGACCTACAAATAATCCGAGGATTTTTCCTCCTTCAGCACACACTTCGACATCAGTACCGTCAAATGCTTTCCTGACTTCATTAATATTTTCCGGATGTACAATAATTTTACATTTTTGAGGATTTACTATACAACCAATACTGATTTACTATACAACCAATAACCAAATGCTGGTGCGCATTCAACTAAAAGATTCCGTAGTTCAAAGATATCTGCACAGCTTTCCACGCAAGTTGCATCATCCGCATACCAGTGATGTAACACATTTGGAACTTGAGACTTTAGTTCAGCTATCAATGGCAATGTTGCCGCATCGAATGCTGCCATGGTGAAGGGATCGCCTTGTGTGAAGCCCTCCTTAGATAGTATAATGTTATCATGAATAATCAGCTCCGAATGAGAGAGATATCAGTTTTTTAAGATAATTGATAGTGCAGGACATATATTGTTCATGTTTATAATAGCATTCGCATGATTGACATTATTGAACGCATTTTTGGCGTCCACAAGTAATATGCAAGATTTGTTGTCAAGATTAAAAGTTTTTCTGACCGAATGAATAACATTTTCTGTCGCGTTTCTCTGTCCAACACAAAGCTGATCATAACCTGCAGCAGACTGTAGGTCTTTCGTTCATGTTTATAATAATGTAGTGATTTATTAAAGCCACTCCGCCTTTCGGCTTGGGCATATAAAAAAGATTATAAGATAACAAATATAAAGTCAGAACAGTTGTCTTTCTTCTTATTTCTTAAGTTGCGTAAAATTTCATTGATTGGCTCAAATTGATTGTACATGACACATGTACGCATCGTCAGCCGAAATAAGCCTATAAGCCTACCCCCACTTTAGCGTATCTATTGTTTTTAAAGATAAACAGGACAAATGAGCACAGGAAAATACATGTAAGAGTGATGAGCATGCTGTGTTGCAAAAAAGCATACACAAGTTGATGATCGTTCATGTATGATTCTTCCTTTTTTTACAGAACCTGGGGTGATATCCGTCAAGCGAAGCTCTCCAGATTAAAGTGCGCTTACTTGCGAGAGGGCTACGCCAAGCTGTTTGAAGAAAAGCAGGATTCTGATAAATATCCTGATCAAGTTTAAGTACTTTGCCGTCGAATAAATTTAGATTTTTAAGAAAACCATCAGTCAAAGGAAGATTCATCTCTTTCTGCAATGAAACTGATAAAGGAGGCAACATTGCTAGAACTTGAACAGCCGTGGATGAAGTTATTGGAGATGCGACTACCAACCTTTTTATAAATCTTGACAGGCACTTATCTAACTGGTAAAATTTTCTAAAGTCAAGTCGACCCAGATACAAGCTAGTCCATATTGTAGTCTTGGAAGCAACATTATATAAAAATATCGTAACCCTGCCTCAAAAGATAATTTGCCTAGTTCGGACAATATTAATAATAATGAAGTGATTTATTTTCCCTACTCACCTTTCGGCAGGGCCAAAATTAACAAAAAAATTAGAACTAATTACAAAAATCATTTTCTTCTATCAACGATCAAATTAATATTCGTTCGAATATTATCTTCGTCCAACAGGCAAGCTTGCATAGGCTGTGACACACGAAGGCAAGTAGCGAATCGTTCATGCTACGTCTGGAAACCTCTATCAATATGCTGCAAAGGGATTGAGCAATGAAGGGGCAGTCAAAAATATGTAAAAGAGCTGAGCATTCATTTGAGAAAAATGTACTACGACAATCGGTTGAAACAGCGTGAAAGGGAAGTAGTACCACACAAAACCTCGAATGGTAGCTGTCCAAAGATAGACGCCAAACCAAATGACTTTTGTGGCATTTTGGACTTCTCCACGCAGACTGTGTGCATGCAGGGGTTAAGAGAAACTCAGGATTCAAGTTGGATACCTTACTTTGAAAGAGATTAAGACTTCTTACGTAAGCAGGCGTGTCACCAAGGAGCTGCCTATCGTGTAGCTTCACCGAAAGTGGTTTTGATCTGCTGAGTACCGGCACAACGGTTGACGAAGATTTGGGAGACACTCCTACCACTCTTTTGAGGAAACGCCAAAAGCACTTGTCAATCGCTTGGATATCGACTACCGTCAAATCGAACCAAAAGCATTTCATACCGTGGCTTAATACGAGAAGCAACATGAGGTCGAAATATTTGATAGCGCCTTCAAAAGACAAGTTGCCTAATGTGTAAGCCGCATTAGTTGAAGAGGTTACTTTCACCGAATGTATTAATATGTGGCTCCTAAAAGACCACCGAGAGGTAAGCAAAAAAACCAGATAGTGGTACGACTTTATGAATTCCAATTAGGCCCCCTTCAACAATAGCCTATCATTTCGACACCGTGGTCCACCTTTTCGGAATTTAACGATTTTAGTTTTTGCTGCGTTGCTAACTAACATATTGCCTTAACAAAAACTGTCGAGCGCTGAAATGGCCAATTGAGCTAAACTCTTATTTGCCGTTAGCAAAGCGATATCGTCAGCGTACAATATCATCACCATTATAGGTACAGCAGCACTGATATGATCAGGGAGGTCTATCAGGAAGAAGGAAAATAATACGGGACTTAGAGGGTCGCCTTGCTGAACTCCACGATTAGCAATCAAAGACTGAGAGTAATTCACTCCGTCATAAATTCGTAAAGAACTTGGTATCATGTGTCTTTCAAGAAGAAGAAGGAAGCGTCCATGCACATTGGCCTTTTTGTGGAGTTTTGTTAGCAATAAAGTTCTGTCAACCGAATCAAAGGTTTTAGCGAAGTCTACAAACACAGAATACAAAAAATAATAATAATTTATGTAACGTGGCAAATGCGTGCCAAATGCACGCTTACATGACCGCTAACAAAAAAAGAACAGCAAAAGTCACAGATAATTAGTTAATTGTTGAAATGGAATTGGATTTGGCGTTTGAAGCACGGCATAGATGTTGATTGGCAGATATGAAGAGGCAGTTGATTCCACAAGAGAGGAGCAGCCACAACGAAGGAGCGGAAGCCAAAAGAGGTAGAGTAGTTTGGGACGTAAAAGAAAGGAATTACGGGAACGCAGAGCACAGTACACAGTACGACAATTGTTGAAAAAAAGAAGGTTTAGAAATGAAGGGGTGTGAGAAGTTATAAGGCGAAAAGCAATGATAAGAAGACGAATTTGAACACGACTATAAATAGTAGGCCAATCAAGATAAACAAGATGGCGGGATGCATGATCAAAACGACGAAGACGGAGAGAAACTCGGACGGCAGCGTTGATGATGCGTTGTAAAGGAAGAAGAGTGGATTTAGGTGAGTTGGAAAATAGACTAAGACAATAATCGAGTCTAGAAAAAAGGAGAGAAGATATGAGAGTCATACAAAAAGGGAAATCGATCAATCTACGAACTTGACGGAGGTTGCGGAGTAACAAGGTTGATGAGCGTACTTTATCTCTAACAAAAGGTTTAAGTGAAAGTTGGTTGTCAAAATGGAAGCCTAGGAAAAAAGAGATTGTCAACGATAGGAAGAATTGTAGAATTTAATGATACGGAAGGAGGTTCTACGCCCGAAGCGCCGAGGAAGGATCCACATTATTTTTGATTTATTAGGATTAAGAGAAAGACGAAGAGAAGAAAGATGATTGAAAATCGAGGCAAGACAGTTGGAAGCAGAAACACTAAGATCGTGAATACTATAAACATGTGCATGAGCATAGATGAGAATGTCATCAGCATAATGCATAACATGGAAGTTAAATGTGTGAGAAATAGAAGACAAATCACCGATAAGAAGGTCGAAAAGCAAAGGGCCTAATACGGAGCATCGTGGAACACCGGACGGAATGGAAGAAGGATGGGAGAGAAGAGTTAGAACAAACGCGAAAAGTACGCGTGCCAGCGCACGCTTACATGACCACAACAAAACAAGACTGTGAATCAGGTGTCGAGAAGGTGTGAACGGAGGAGGTGTTTGAATATGATAAAGGAGGGGCCCGGCGGACTTCGAGAGGTAGTTGATTCCAGACGAGGAAGGCGGCGACGAGGAAGGATCGGAGACCGTATTTGTTGGAGTAATTAGGAACGTGGAGTAAGAGGGTATGACAGGAACGAAGCGATAGCGAGGTGGGGCGAGTATCGTCTAAGAAAGGAAGGTTGATGAACGATGGGGAGCCGACAGCGATGAGACGAAAGGTAACGAGAAGGCGGAGTTTGATGCGGATGTGGATGGTGGGCCAGGAGAGTTGGGCAAAATATGTGGATGTGTGGTCGAAGCGACGGAGACGAAAGAGCACTCGAACGGCGGTGTTGATTATTCGTTGTAGGGGTAGGATGATGGATTTTGGAGAATTGGCGAAAAGGCTAAGGCAGTAATCGATTTTAGGGAAAATAAGCGATGAAAGAAGAGACATACAAGAACGGAAGTCGATAAGGAGGCGGATACGGCGGATGTCACGGAGAATTAAGTTAGATGAGCGGACCTTGTCACGGACGAAGGGTTTAAGGGAAAGGTGATCATCGAAATGGAAGCCTAAGAAAGTGAGATTGTGGACTATGGGGATGATCGATGAGGCAAAATATACAGTGGGAGGAGATATGTTTGGTTTACGGGGGAGGATCCACATTATTTTGGACTTTTCGGGGTTTAGAACGAGATGGAGATTGGAGAGACGTTTGTAGATAGAAGAAAGACAGTTGGAGGCAGAAATGCCGATGTCGTGTATGCGATGTGCGGGTGCATGAGCATAGATTAGAATGTCATCGGCGTATTGCATGACCTTAAAGGAGTAAGGTTTGATAAACGGAGATAGATCGCCAAGCAGAAGAGAGAAAAGCAGGGGACCTAGGACTGAACCTTGTGGGACCCCGCAAAAAATAGGGATGGGAGGGGAGGATGATGAATTAGAACAGACGCGAAAGGAACGGTCGGATAGATATGAGGCAATTCATGCTACGGAGGAAGAAGAAAAGCCGTAATCATAACGAAGGCGAGAAAGGAGGACGGAGTGGTCGACAATTATCGAATGCGGAGGAGAGGTCGAGGGAGATGAGAACACTATATAGAGCCTTGTCTCGAGAAATGAGTAAGTCGTTGTACACTTTTATGCATGCGATTTCTGTCGAGTGATTAGAGCGGAAAGCGGATTGGAAAGGAGGGTACAGATTGGATGAGGAGAGATAAGCGTTGATTTGTATTAAGATGAGGCGTTCTAAGAGCTTTGAAAGAGTAGGGAGTAGTGAAATGGGGCGATAGCTAGAAGGAAGGGAGGGGTCGAGCGATTGTTTCTTAAGGAGGGGACGAACGATTGCGGATTTCCAGTGTGAAGGGAAAATACGACTGCGGATGGACGAGTTAAACAAGGTTGTGAGAAATGGGGATATCGATGAGCATATATATTTTAATATGTGAGTAGGCAGGGGATCGGCAGGTGAGGTTTTGTTGGGCAAGGACATGAGGACAGATGATACTTCTGTATGTGAGACAGGGAGAAGATGAAAGAGTTCCGGAAGGATGAGATTAAACTGGGCAGAGTGTGATAGGATAGAGACCGGGGTGTGAGAGAGCAACGTGGATTCTTTAGTCTGGAGAAATGACGAATAATCATTGGCATTGATGTTGCACGGCGAAGAAGAGCGAGCAAGGATTGAGTTAAAAGTATGCCAGAGAGTCTTAGAGTTGAATGAAGTGATGATTTTATGCTGCCAGAAGGAGTTGCATTTGGTACGTAGTAGGTTGAGATGAGACCGGCGAAGAGCAAGATAGGAATCACGGAAAGACGGAGTGATCGAGCGGAAATCACGTCTGAGAGAGCGGTGATAGACTCGAAAAGCATGGCGGAGTCGACGCTTTGATAGTAGGCATTGGATGTCAAACCATGGGGCACGGTGCAAGCGACGGTGTGGGTGAGACTTTAAGGGCAAGAGATTATCGAGAGTGGATGTGAGTTCAGAGTCGAAAAGAAAGGCGAGATTGTGAGGAGATGAATATGTTATTGTGGGTAATGATAGAGATGATTTGAGTAAGGCAGAGCGGAGAAGGGAGAGGTCAAGATTTCTCCAAGGGCGACGTAGGATTGTAGGTGTGTGAGGAGGGGTGTGATTGTGAGTGAGATCAAGGGTGATAAGAAAGTGATCGGATAGACCAGGATCAGAGATGGACAGTGAGGTGTAGGCAGCAAAATGATAGGGTACAGCGATGATGTCGAGTGCCACACCAAGTATATGTGTTGGAGCAGTGGAGATTAGTTTGTAATTGTAGTTGGATAGAATGTTGATGAACCGGATTGAATCCGTAGAAGAGGGGCGGATTCGACTAGGGAGCAACCGGTAGAGAGCAGACGGCGAATGGAAAGGTCGTCGGAATCTGAGTGCCAGGATTCGGTGAGGCAGAAGATATCGATGGATTGCTTGGTGAATAGGTTGAGTATAAGATCGGATTTATTGAGAATAGATCTAGTGTTGAGGAGGCCGAGGCGGAAACCGTGTGTAGTGGTGGTAGGGGCTAGTGGAGAAGACACATTGGTGATATGGAGCGCCATCGAATTTTTGGGCGCCCGCGGACAACTTGAAAATTTCCGTCGATGTTTTGGATAGAAAAAGATGTTTTACCGCTTTCTTAGCGACGTCGTTTTTCGATGCGGGCTGAAGAGATTTGAGCGATTTCAGAAGGGGCGCGATCGGGGAAAATTCGAGTGGTTGAAGATGACATGAGTTTGAATCGTTGAGAGAAGACAGAAGACGCGTGAGAGCGATGCTTGAAAACAATTTTTAGGAGAGGGGGCTGGGAAGGATTAGATTGAGAAGATTTGTTTAGACGGATGAATGCGACAGGAGAAATGTCCTTGAAAAAGGATGGTTTATCCGCAGGGACAATAGACGAGAGGATGGATCTGAAGGCGGAAACATCGTGGTCTAGACCTGCTTGTGGAGATAAGGAGTTAGAAGGCGTGATATTAGTGACAATGACGCAACGATCGCGAGAAACAAAGCGCTTACGTAAAGGAGGACGACTGACGTGAGTAGGTGAGATCACGATAGAAGAGCTGGCAGTTGATAATTTGGAGGGATTTGGTTTGACGACGGGAGACATAGAGGATAATGATAATAAAGAGGGTGGCAAGCGATGTGAGGAAAGGTTATGAGTGGAAGGATAGTGGAGGTTGGTGGAGGTGATTTTGATTGATGGATGCAAGGTATTGAGAAACGAGACGGGAAGGACGGGACGTGGGGTGTCGGGGAGTGAAAATACATTAGTTGTAACAATTTGCGGCTCCGTCACTGTCTCGGTAGATTTATCATAAACTTGACAAAATCCATCTTGCTGCGATACAATTTGCGGCTCCTTCAGATTATCTGATGATGGATTATTCTGATGATGACGTAGAAACGCAATGAGGGGTAGAAATGTAAGGTGATTTATCCAATACGACTAAAGAAATACTGGGTTGCAAATGGTCAATGACAGTAACATCAGAAGATTGAGCTGATTGATTGGGCAAAATTGAAGGATGTATAGTAATACCTGTAGAAGAGATGGGAGATTTGGCATTCTTAGAGGCAATCGAATGCGGAAGAATTGGGCATCGAGGTTGAAACTTATTACAATACGAAGAGGCATGTGTGGACATCGCTGCATTGCCAGATAGTTTCAATATATTTGTCTTGAGACTCTCTATTTCACTCTTCATCGTATTTATCATCTTAGCCGAACAGTAGCCACAGTAGAATTCGTTGTCTGCAAGGCAAGATGCCTGGGATTCTAAAGTCCAAATACTTACCCACATGTGACAATCATTGTTTGAGCAAAGGACTTGTTGTTCAGATCCATTGGAAACATCTCTAACATCGGTGTTGGACGCGACATGGTTGGAAACTTAAGACTTTTGTTTTTTCCGACCCATTTGTATATGGTCGTTTGATTCGTGATTATATTCTCCTCGTTGTATGTATATTAGATTGTATGTTATTTATTGTATAGAACTTAATATAGCCAAAGATAAGCAATTGTAAGTAGTTAATAGGTATCAAAATAGTTTAAACTATCAAGATATGAAGTAAGCCAAGCCACCGTGTGTAAAGAGAAGCCATAATCATGACGAAGGCGATGGAGAAGAATCGAGTGATCGACGATGTCAAAATCAGATGATAGATCAAGAGAAACTATGACACTACATAATTTTTGATCGCGCGAGATGAGTATGTCGTAATAAACTTTAAAACAAGCAATTTCATTAGAGTGATTAGAGCGAAAAGCAGCTAGAAAGGAAGGAAACAAGTTGGAGGAAAATAGATATGCATAAACTTGCTTGAGAACAAGACGCTAATAAGTTTAGAGAGGATTGGGAGAAGTGAAATAGTACGGTACGAAGATGGTAGTGAGGAGTCCAGAGATTACGTTTTGAGGATGGCGAACAGTGGCGCATTTCCAGATGTAAGGAAATGTACCGCTACGAATGGACGAGTTGAACAATGTGGTTAGGAAATGTGAGATAGAGGAGCAGATATTTTTAAGCAAGTGAGTGGGAATTGGGTCAGAGGGAGAAGTTTTATTGGGTAATGACAGCAGAACCGATGAAACCATCAATTCTGAAGTTTCATCGAGCCCCTTTCACAACGGGGCTATGGGTAGTAGGGAAAGTTAATTAGATAGCTTAGTTTGTAGATAAGAAGAAAATTCATCAGGGTTTATATTACAACGAGTAGATGATCGTGAAATAATTGAGTTTAAGATTTTTCAATGAGATTTAGAGTTGGAAGATGACTCGAGTTGATTTCGCTAAAAGATGTACATTTAGTACGCATAAGAATAATATGTGAACGGCGTAGAGAAAAGTAGGAATCGCGAAGATTTGGAGGGAGTGAGTTGGGAGAACGTTTAAGAAAGCGATTATAGACACAAAAAGAGTGACGGAATCGACGCTTAGAAAGACTACAGTTAGAATCGAACCATGGAGCATGGTGCAAGCGCTGAGAATGTCGGAGTCGACTAGGCAGAAGGTTATTGAGGATCGACGTAAGTTCAGAATCAAACAGAATGCAGAGATCATCGGGAGAGATAGTTGAGAGGAAGTGAAAAGAGTGAAGAATTGAGTAAGGCTGATTGATGGGAATACAAGAAGCTAATCTTCGCTTTCTAGGAGCAATAAGCCACGGCGCTTTCACCGCTTTCATGGACAGAGCACGCTCTATCGCAGGTAAACCTTCGTTTTTGAACTGCTTTATCAAAGCGCAGTAATTGCTACGTGGTCGAACATAAATGTCCCTAACTGATTTATCGAATCTGCTACTCCTATAAAATGCATGTAAGCACTTTCTTAGATTTCTTATATGCGAAGGTAGCACACCACGATTTGTCGCTTTACTGGATATGAATAAATATTATTAATAATAATATTTATATTAATTATTTAAGGCGTTGGAACATCGAAAGGAATAATAAAATATGAAATTGCTGTTAACAAATTTTCGCAATAGTCCTTTTCAAATATTGTTTTGACATGAAAAAAATGATGTATTTATACCATAAAAACGTAAGAAATCATCAATGAAACTACCGATTTTGTAGTGTGCTAATAGGGATAACCAACTTCCAGTTGTCCTTATTTCCATCCATCGTGTTAGAATAACTATTAATGTGTATACTTTATCTTATTAGGCGTGTAGATAGGCTGTCTTCATTTTTCAAGACCTTAGAACGGGAAAAATCAGGTTCGTGGTTATGATTCAGCCAATGATTGACTAAGGTTCATATAGTATCACACTTTTTAAATTATATTTATCTTGTTTAATTCTCGTTACCAAGCGTTGTTTTGTTTGCCCAAAGTATTTGGCTTGACAATTCAAAAAGGGAATTTGATAACTGACATTAGTCAACTCGCATTTCGGTTTGTTCTTAAATTGCCTGGCTAGATGGTATAAGGATATAATATAATATAATAATACAAATTTATTTAATGTGGCAAATGCGTACAAGCTGTACGCTTACAAGTCCACAAACAAAAATGAAAAAGTCAAGCAGATAAATTGTTAAAATGAGATCGGATTTGTCGTTTGAAGCACTGCAGGGAAGTTGATTGGCGTATTTGAATGGGCAGCTGATTCTACGATAGAGGAGCAGCCACAAGGAAATAGCGGAGTCCAAAGGAGGTAGAGTAGTTTGGGACATGTAAAAGAAGGGAATTACAGGAACGCAAGGAACATTAAACAGGACGAGAATTATCAAGAAAAGGAAGGTTGAGAAATGAAGGGGTATGAAAAGTTACAAGGCGGAAAGCAACGATAAGAAGACGAATTTGAACACGACAATAAATTGTAGGCTAATCGAGAGAAGCAAGATGGTAGGATGTATGATAAAACGACGAAGACGGAGGAGAATTCGGACAGCTGCGTTGACGATGCGTTGTAGGGGAAGAAGAGTGGATTTAGGTGAGTTGGAAAATAGACTAAGACAATAATCGAGTCTAGAAAAAAAAGCAGAAATGATATGAGAGTCATACAAGAAGGGAAATCGATCAATCTACGAACTTGATGGAGGTTGCGGAGTATCAAGGTAGATGAGCGTACTTTATCTCTAACGAAAGGTTTAAGTGAAAGTCGGTTGTCAAAATGGAAGCCTAGGAAAACGAGATTATCAACGATAGGAAGAATTGTAGAATTTAATGATACGGAGGGAGGTTCGAAGCCGAGGCGTCGAGGTAGGATCCACATAATTTTGGATTTATCAGGATTCAGAGAAAGGCGAAGGGAAGAAAGATGATTGGAAATTGAGACAAGACAGTCCGAAGCGGAAACACTAAGATCGTGAATACGATAAACAGGTGCATGAGCATAGATGAGAATGTCATCAGCATATTGCATAACATGGAAGTTAAATTTATGAGAAATCGAAGACAAATCACCAAGAAGAAGAGAGAAAAGTATAGGGCCTAATACGGAGCCTTGTGGAACACCGGACGGAATGGACGAAGGATGGGAGAGAGAAGAGTTAGAATATACGCGAAATGTACGGTTTGATAGATATGAAGAAAACCATGATACAGTGGGTAAATAGAAGCCATAATCATGACGAAGGCGATGGAGAAGAATCGAGTGATCGACGATGTCAAAAGCAGACGATAGATCAAGAGAAACTATGACACTACATAATTTATGATCGCGCGATATGAGTAAGTCGTTATAAACTTTAAGACATGCAATTTCGGTAGAGTAATTAGAGCAAAAAGCGGCTTGGAAGGGAGGAAATAAGTTAGAGGAATAGAGATATGTATTAACTTGCTTAAGAACTAGACGCTCAAGGAGTTTAGAGAGGGTTGGGAGAAGTGAAATAGGACGGTACGAATATGGTAGTGAAGAGTCGAGAGATTGCTTTTTGATGAGAGGACGAACAGTGGCGCATTTCCAGATGGAAGGAAATGTACGGCTACGGATGGACGAGTTGAACAATGTGGTTAGGAAGGGTAAGATAAAGGAGCAGATATTTTTAAGCAAGTGAGTGGGAATTGGGTCAGAAGGAGAGGTTATATTAGGTAATGACAGCAGAACCGAAGAAACTTCATCAGACGAAACGGGAAGAAGGTATAATAGTTCTGGGAGGGAAGTATTTAAAGATAAGAGTGGGTACAAGGGGGCTATGGGTAGTAGGGAAAGTAAATTAGATAGCTTAGTTTGTAGATAAGAAGAAAATTCATCAGGGTTTATATTACAACGAGTAGATGATCGTGAAATAATTGAGTTTAAGATTTTTCAATGAGATTTAGAGTTGGAAGATGACTCGAGTTGATTTCGCTAAAAGATAGTACATTTAGTACGCATAAGAATAATATGTGAACGGCGTTTAGAAAAGTAGGAATCACGAAGATTTGGAGTGAGTGAGTTGGGTGAACGTTTAAGAAAGCGTTTATACATACGAAAAGAGTGACGGAGTCGACGCTTAGAAAGACTACAGTCAGAATCGAACCAGGGAGCATGGCGCAAGCGCTGGGAACGTCGAAGTCGACTAGGCAGAAGGTTATTGAGGATCGACGTAAGTTCAGAATCAAACAGAATGCAGAGATCATCGGGAGAGAGATAGTTAAGAGGAAGTGAAAAGAGTGAAGAATTGAGTAAGGCTGTGCAGAGAACAGGGATATCGAGAAGCTTCCAGGGTCGACTTGGTGTAGATAAAGGTAAAGGCAGAGAAGGAGGATGGGGACGAGTAAGATTAAGAGTGACAAGGAAATAATCGGACAAACCAGGATCAGTAATTGACGAGGAGTTATAGTCATTGAAGCAGTTAGGAACAGCAATGATGTCGAGAGCACCGCTGAGAATATGAGTTGGGCTTGTTGAAAGTAATTTAAAGTTAAAATCAGAAAATAGATAAGTCCAAGTGATAGAGTCAGAATCAGCTGGGCGATCAATACGAATGTTAAAGTCACCGAGAACAAAAGGAGTATAAGACAATGAACAGTGAGACATAAGATCTGCAAGGTCGTTAAAGAAGATACGTGATGGGGCAACTGAACTTGGACGGTATACAATCACAAGTTCCAGAGGGAAAGGCGTTGATAATCTGCATATGAGTAATTCGAACGAAGTGTAACGGATGTTAACGTTGATTTTACGTAAAGACATTGGGTGACGAGCAATGGCAACAATACCGCCATGGTTAGACGCAGTAGATGTATGAGATGTAATTTGACGAGCTGATTCAACTAGAGAACAACCAGAGCGACATATACGACGAATAGCAAGATCGTCGGAGTCATAGTGCCAGGATTCGGTAATTCAGAGAATATCGATAGATAATTGATCGAAGATATCGAGAAGCATATCAGCTTTATGAAGAATGGAGCGAGTATTGAATATACTAAGACGAAAAGTATGCTTAGGAGCGAGATCGACTAGCGAAGAAGACAAGGGGGATAGATGGGACGCCATCGAATTTTTGGCCTTGTGTGAAGAACGTGAAAATTTCCGTTGATTTTACGTATAGATAAGGATGACTCACCATTTGTTTCACGTCGATGTTTTTCAATGCGGGCTAAATTGAGCTGGGCAATATCAGAAGGTGAGCGGTCTGTAAAGATACGGCAAGTAGATGAAGTGGTAAGATGTTTAAAACGTTGAGAGAGTACCGAAGAGGCATGTGAACTATGTCGGAAAACGATTTTTAAGAGTGGATGACTGAGATGATTGGATTTAGTGGATTTGTTTAAACGAATAAAGGATACAGGATCGATATTATTGAAGAGTGATGGGTTATCATCAGGAAGAATGGTTGCTAGGATAGACCTGAAAGCAGATACATCATCATCGAGGCTAGATTGTGGAGAACCAGATTCGGAAATCTTTAAGTTTGATATGATTATACAGCGATCGCGCGAAGGAAAACGATTTCGTGGAAGTGGTGGACGGACAGAGCTGGTAGGAGTCGAGGTAGATGATCAGATAGAAGTGGAAATGACAGGGGTGCTTGATAAAGAATTAATATTGGTTGGAGCAAGTGTGACAGGAGCGGGATGTTGAATCGGTTGATCAGAGATGTGACTGGATATGATTTTAAATAAAGGATGTAAATTATTTGGAAGTGTTACGTGGGAGGTAGAGTAAAGAGAATTAAAATAGGTTGGGACATGAGTGACAGGAATGGAGTGTTGAATCAGTTGATCGGAAATGTTACTGGAAATGATTTTGATGGAAGGGTGTAAATTATTGAGAGGTGATACAGGGGAGGTCGAGTAAGGAGTACGTGAGGAGAATAAAGAAGTTTGAGATTTATTTAGATTGGGGGAGGAATAGGAAAGAGGAGGTACGAGATGAAAAGCTTTACCGTTAGCATTGTTAGAATGAGAAAGATTAATGGAAGTTTGGTACGTAGTTGAACGAGGAGTGTGTGAGAGAGTAGGTTCAATAATGGGATTATATGATGCGAAGTCAGGTGTTGATGCGAGGGAAACATCTAAAACAGCATTGGTCTGAGTGGTCGTGTGTGATACAGGAGTAGATGAGCAGGATAACTGTAGTAGTCGTACTGATGTACAAAAACCCCAAGTGAAATGTTCACGTTTATACACCGAGTGGTCGGATATTTTAACACGAACAAGTGTCCATACATCACAATCTTTGAAATCGCATCCAACTTCAAAGCTGGTATAACCATCATTGCATTCCGATGTGGAAGATTCTTGATCAGGAACAGGGATCTGAGATCGCGCTTTTTTAGGCATGACCTTTTATCGATAGATTGAGCTCAATCAGCGAGCGTAGCGAGCTGAACTGACAGGAATAATCTGGAATGTATGTATTTTAGATCTCTAACTTTTTTAAGTTAGAGATTGGAGATAACGACATATTTTATTGGAGATAACGACATATTCCGCAGGTATGAATACTTGTTTCTCACTCGTGCCTACTTTTAAAGAATTGCTATTCAATCTATTTTTGAGATAACTGCTGAAACTTGACGTGTTGCCCATAGAGGAAAATTTCTTGATTCCACAATTTCCGAGATTCGCTGGAATTGTCTGTCACTAGCCATTGGTGTCGAGCATATATTGAGAGTCCGATCATAAAGCGCTTTAGCGGCCATAATTTTGTAGTTAGTGTGTACATGTGTATTCCAATTTGTTGGACACCAGGGTATATTAGGATTCCTATATACGTCCATCATGATACTATTATTAATTTTCATTATCAACACGTCTAATAATGATATGTAACCGTCAGTACTTTCTCTTCCTACACTCCATTGTATGGCCTAATCTATTTTTTTTAATAATTTGATAATTTCCATTCCAGGATCAACTGACAATATACAAAATGCATCATCCACGTATCTTATTCATTTGGTTAAGTTTGAGATAAAAGTATATACGTCTACCTCCCAATGTGTCATATAGATGTCTGACAGTGTGGGTCCCAATGGAGAGCCCATGGCTACTACGTTACTATGTTCCTATGGAAGTCCATTTTAATAAGTGTTTAAAACACCATCTTAATAAGTGTTTCCAATCAGTTGTTGAAAATTTAGGATTATCACACTCCAGATGCTCGTTGTTTTGCTGGAATGCTTGTAGAATTGTCAAGCCAAATATCTTAGGCAAACAAAACAAGGCTTATAACAATAATAAGGCAACATAAAAAAGTGTGATACTTCATCAGCCTTAGTCACTGGCTGAATCATAACCACAAGAAGAGACTTGTATGTATCTTCTTTCAGGGCTTCTTTTCCCTAAAATCGATTAATGCCTTAGCCTTTTCGCTAATTCTCCAAAATCCATCATCCTACCCCTACAACGAATAATCAACACCGCCGTTCGAGTGCTCTTTCGCCTCCGTCGCTTCGACCACACATCCACATATTTTGCCCAACTCTCCTGGCCCACCATCCACATCCGCATCAAACTCCGCCTTCTTCTCATTACTTTTCGTCTCATCGCTGTCGGCTCCCCATCGTTCATCAACCTTCCTTTCTTAGACGATACTCGCCCCACCTCGCTATCGCTTCGTTCCTGTCATACCCTCTTACTCCACGTTCCTAATTACTCCAACAACTACGGTCTCCGATCCTTCCTTGTCGCCGCCTCACTCGCCTGGAATCAACTCCCTCTCGACGTCCGCCGCGCTCCCTCCTTTATCACATTCAAACACCTCCTCCGTTCACACCTTCTCGACACCTGATTCACAGTTTTGTTTTGTTGTGGTCATGTAAGCGTGCGCTGGCACGCATTTGCCACGTTAAAATAAATCCACGTTATAATAATTTGCCACGTTATAATAATGAAGACAACCCATTCAGACGCCTGATAAGAGAAAGTATACAAATACATAGTTATTCTAACACGATGGATGGCAATAAAAACAATCGGAAGTCAGTTATCCCTTCTAGCACACTTCAAAATCAGTAGTTTCATCTATGTTTTCTTCCGTTTTTATTGTAAATACATAATTGTGATGATTCTATATATTATATAATTTTTATAAAATATATAATTTATATATATATTATATATTATATTATATTTATATTTATTTATTTTTCACGACTCTAACATCGTCGTTATATAAGGGCAGGTGCCATCGAACTACAATGCCTCTATTTTATCAATGATTTTGGAAGCACTCCAATGAAGTTAACAGAACTCCTATGTAATTATAGTGATTTACAACGATATAGTGTTTACAACGATTACAACGATTACTTTAACGATTACTTCAACGGAAGTATATCTATATTGGAACAATATTTCTATATTGGAAGAAAATCGCATAAATACACCGTAACCATATACAATTACAATTATGGGCAGACGTAAGGGAAACGATATTCCTGAATTCATATCAAGACAAGTAGGATGTGATGGTGATGGCTGCAATGTCTGGACTACAGTAAATGTACCACATAAAGATGCTGATACATTGAGTAGAAGAAAATTCATATGTGGTTTTTGTACTGCATCAATCGTATTTTGTAGTTCATTGAAATCAGCAAAGGACAATGCTTATTTGTAACTTAAAAACACCCAGGTTTCAAGAACAAATTATTGACAAAGAATCTAGCATATGCCAGAGCAAAATCACTACGCCGATGTCGTTACACGTCAATTCAAATAAGGAACCAGACGTAATAGATGCTTCAAGTTCGACTCGCATTTGGACACGAGGACATAAACATTCACGGACGGTGTATAAACAAAGAAGAAATATCAATGACAGCATTGTGATGGCAAATGACAAGGATAAAGTTACACCTGAGAATATTCCTAAATGGCCATCACCTTTATCTGACATATTCGCGGAACAGTCCTAAGAACCACAATATATTGATTTCTACTCCTGTTCGACCAAAGAATGTATTGAAGCAGCCTTTAAGTAGAACGCAGACAAGAGACGATGATAGAGTGTGCAATGATGTGGCAGTCGGAAATGAAAATGAACTGAAATCCAAGGATTTGACAGATAAGACATTTGTTGAAATTATCAATATTAGGAATCGTGCTGGAAACAGAAATAATTGCGTAATTTTTGTTAACATCACTGAATCTTCTGCAGACAACGTTCAGACCCGTGTGGATGATGACGTAGTTTCTATTCGTAAGGTCTTTTCGGATATATTCGTTCAGGGTGAAGAGGATATTGCGCGTAGTCTCAATGTCAAAAGCTTATTTTGTCTTGGTAAAAAAAGCACAACATAAACCACGATTACTTAAAGTAGTATTTGATTCTGCAGATAATACAAGAGCAGTTTTAGCTAGAGGTTATCGCTTGAAAGTTAAGACGACAAAAATTTTTAAAGATCTCTCGGCTGAGGAAAGGTTGTTGCTTAATAATGCTCGTGCTAATCTAGCATTTAGAAGATCGAATGGAGAGACTGATCTAATGATAAGAAATTTTCGAGTAGTTCGTCGGCGACCATTCGTGCGTTGGTGAGTTTGGAGAGTTTTTCGATGGATTCCATTTTACAATTAGGAAATCTAGCGCGCATTGATATCACATCCAACATTACTACTCAATTACCCTCTGCTTCTGGTATTAGTGTCGCCTTTACTAATTTAAGGAGTATTTTACCAAAATTTGATGAACTTAAGGCATGGGTCATCTTAAATAAACCAGCGATCCTGGCTCTCACTGAAACATGGCTGCATCGTGATATCCCCGATGGTTTAATTGCTATTATGGGATATAATTTGGTGAGAGCTGATAGAGAGTCTCGGAAGGGTAGAGGTGTTGCGCTATATATTACGACATCCTTAAACATTACTTCCACTCGTAATTTTAAAAATGAACTGGGCACGTGTGAGTTTCTCTCAGTCATTGTTTCACACTTCGGAGGTCCCTTAGGTATTGCCGTGTGCTACAGGTCGCCGCAATCATCCGTATTGAGTCATGAATTCTCTACACTAATCAGTCACTGTTCTGAGCTTGAAGAATATCTACTAGTTGGCAAATTTAATATACCTTCAGCTGGTCACATCAGAAAAATTATGTTTTGGATAGTAGTTCTTCCAAGTCAGATGTGGATTTGTGGAATTTTCTTACAAATGATCTCATGTTAGAGCAACATGTGCAGTCGCCCACCAGATTCGCGCAAAACCAGGAATCTTGTCTAGATTTGGTATTTTCCAAATTAATTACAAGTGTGGGTAATATGAGCTATCAGAGTCCTATTGGATTGAGCGATCATTGCATGATCTTATTCAATTATTTTTCTAGGTGTATGATTCCAAAACTGGAAAATTTGAGTGTCGAAAAGATCTTGCCAACAAATTGATGAAGACTCATTACGAGAGGCGGCACTAAGAACATCATTCAACTGTGCTAGTGAAGACATTGAGGTAAGGTGGCATGTTATTGAATTAGGTTTAGTAGCTCTTGCAGATAAGTTTGCACCACTTCGTAGAGTACCAAAAAGTAAAGCTAAATACCCTCCTTGGTTTGACACTGAATTGCGATATGCTCTCAAACATAGGAATCGTCTATTTGAACTAAGCCGTCATCAGAATAATTTTAAAAAGCGGTATACAATGTTCCGAAATTTCGTCAATCGCCTTAAGATTACAAAAAGGCAAAGTTTTGAAGATCAATTAGCTTTACAAATTGATACAGAACCAAAAAAAATTGGGCTTATGTGAAAGGATCCAGAGCTCTGCTACGAGCTATTTCATCTTTAAGAGACGGTAACACTCGAGTGACATTGCCAGACAGCATGGCAGAATTGTTTACATCCGCTTTTGAGCTGACACCAGATCCTTTCTCTAGCATATGTGGAGATGCAGCATCACAACAGGTAGAAATTGGTTCTCCAGTTTTAACGATAACAGCACATGAGGTTTTTGTTGAATTGGCTAGGTTATCTAGATCATCAGCGGCAGGCCCCGATGATATTCACTCCCAACTTCTTAAGTTACTTGCTCCCGTTCTGGCTGAGCCATTAGCCTCCATATTTGAGCTGAGCTTGCGCATTTCGAAGTTACCTGCTGCCTGGAAAAAAGCGATTGTAGTACCAATTTATAAAAATGGTGAAAAAGATGATCCGAATAACTATAGGGCAATAAGTCTAACTAGTGTTGTATGCAAAGTGATTGAGCGCATACTAAACAGACGCATATATGATCATTAGAGTTCGCTAAGGATTCTCAATAATGCACAGCATGGATTTCGCCCTCGGCGTTCATGTCTTACAAACTTATTACATGCTCGTGAAGATTGGGTTGGACATGTTGCTAACGGGTACTGTATCGACGTAATATTTCTTGACTTTAGTCGGGCTTTTGATAGGGTGCCCCACAAAATGCTAATTTCCACCCTCGTCTTATAAAGTCAATCGCTCCATTATAAGCTGGATTCAAGATTTTCTTAAAGATAGATCCTTTGCTGTTCGTGTAGGTCAATGCCTATCGTCTTATCGTCCTATCACCTCAGGAGTACCACAGGGATCAGTCTTAGGACCCTTGTTGTTTAACATATTTATAAATCAGCTACTAGATTTAATTGAGGATTGTAGTGTTTTAGCTTTTGCCGACGATGTAAAGGTATGGAAATTGATTAAAACCAACAAGGATCGAAATGACTTTCAAAATATCCTAAACATTGTTTATCGATGGTCTTTAAACACTGGAATTTCATTGAATATTAAAAAGTGTGCACATATGAGATTAGGTCATAGCAATGTGAGTTAAGAATATTTTATTGGCGATGAGTTTGTTGTTTCCACGCAGTCCATTCTGGATCTTGGTATAATTGTTCAAAACAATCTGAAAACACGTGCTAACACTGATAGGATTTGTAACGCAGCAAGAAGAATGACCTATATTCTCAAAAATTGCTTTAAAGATTTATCTCCCGTTTGTGTTGTGCGTTTATATAATGCTCTTATAAGACCGATATTAGAATATGTGTCGCCAGTAGTCTTTCCGTGTACGCGTACAGAACTTGATCAATTAGAGCGCATACTTCGACGGTTTACGAAATTATGTCCTCAGGTACGATATTTTCCCTATGAGGCACGAATAAAAAGTTTGAATATGCCGACAGTGCGTGAAAGATTCCTTCTTTTCGACCTTCTAGCTATGTATCGACTAGTTAATAAAGATGAAAATTTTCCAGCAAATAGAGTTGAACTCAATGAACGGGATGGACGTAGAGGGCACTCGAAAGTACTAGTAGTACATGAGCACGGAAAATACCCTCGTCATTTCCGACTGTCTCATCAAGCGGTAAATATTTGGAATCGTCTTCCAGTTGATGTCGTTGCGGTGCATACAATCAATGAATTTAAATCCAATATAAAGAACTGGATTCGAAATGAGAACGAAATGGTGGTTGCTGCAGTACCCATGGTTCTGATATATACACTGAATGATGTTTTTTGATTTTTTTCTTGTATTTATTTGTTTTTTATGTGAGCCGTCAAAACAGCCTTATGGCTATGACCTGGAGTAATAATATAATAATATAATGTAATTTACATATTCAATTTCTTAGTTTTTAAAAACTAGAATATCATAGCGGTTGAATCGGTTGATCTCCGATTATCCGATTCAACACTCCACTTCTGTCACACATGCTCCAAACTCTCTTAATTCTTCACTTAGCGCCCCAGTCATTCCCACGTTTACTGTTCTTCTGCCTCTACTCCTACAGGGCCTTCCACGAAATCGTTTTCCTTCGCGCGATCGCTGTATAATTATATCAAACTTAAAGCTTTCCTAATCTGGTTCTCCACAATCTCGCCTCGATGATGATGTATCTGCTTTCAGGTCTATCCTAGCAACCATTCTTCCTGATGATAACCCATCACTCTTCAATAATATCGTTCCTGTATCCTTTATTCGTTTAAACAAATCCACTAAATCCAATCATTTCAGTCCTCCTCTCTTAAAAATCGTTTTACGACATAGTTTACATGCCTCTTCGGTACTCTCCCAACGTTTTAAACTTCTTACCACTTCATCTACTTGCCGTATCTTTCCTGACCGCTCCCCTTCTGATATTGCTCACGGGTGCAGATTTCAATCAATCGTCTTCTATATGCTGTGCTGCGTGTGTATCCCCAAAATTCAAAAGAATATATTAGTTCAGATAGGGTACTTCATAGAGCTACCAAGCTAGCACCGCAACTGAAATTTTTGTCGTACCCTGATCGATTAAAAGCACTTAGACTTGAGACTGTCACGTGGACCCGTCGGTACATCGATATGAGTATGGCCTGGCAAATTCTTAATGATTTGGATCATCCACTTCGAGATTGCCTTCATTTGCACTCATCCAATATCCTTCGAGTCCATGGTTTAACCATGCGACGTGAAAGGATACGAAAATCACGAGCTGTCCAATTTGATCGACTTAATTCAAGTCGCAAAATCAGGTCCGTCTCTTATGGGTGCTTCAGTTATACCCATATGCAGCTGAATTTTTTATTAATGAATTTTGCTAGTTATGACGAAAGCTGTTGTACGAAGCGATGACTGGTCGTACAGAACGAACAGATTTATGTACTTTAGGAAGGAAATACATGAATGAAGGTTTAGCATTTCTAGATCTGATGAGTCTATAATCCGAAAGAGGTATTTTTCGGCTTTGTATAAGTTTAGCATATACTTGTTAAATTTTCTTTCCATTGAATTAGTTGGATTCAATGGAAAGTAGGATTCGTGCCGTAGTGCTGTCGAAATATTGGATTTTTGTAATCAAATATATATTCCAGTTTCCTCGCCTTCTTTTTTAATAATTTATTTAACGTGGCAAATGCGTGCAAATACACGCTTACATGACCACTAACAAAAAAGAACAGCAAAAGTCACATTAGTAATCAAAAAGTAGTAGCTGGCAGCACTCATTAGTAGGGTGAACTACAATCAGTCGTTTCGGCTGCCTTGTGATATATTAAATAGGCATCTCCGAGAATTTGCTTACGTGGTAGCATGGGCCTAGCCTCTTTAAACTAACCATGTGCTTTCCGGACCATCCTAATTTTATTCGGCAGGAATTTCACTTTAAACGACTAATGGTAGTTCACCCTACTGATGAGTGCTGCCGGCTACCATCAGCTCGTCTAGGAGTGATAAGGAAGTCTGCTCTACTTGTAATCGAACACCGGTTTTTGGCAACATACAATTATGAAACTGAAGCTTATTAGCTCCCGATGCACAGTTTAAGACATTCAGATATAAAATTATAAAAATGTTTCCTCCAAAGGATCCTGTGAGAAAGCGAGCAACGACGGCAAGTAAAATTATTGCCGAATAAAATTAGAATGGTCCTGAAAGCACATGGTTAGTTTAACGAGGCTAGGCCCATGCTACCACATTAGCAAATTCTCGGATATGCCTATTTAATATATCACAAGGCAGCCGAAACGACTGATGGTAGTTCACCCTACTGATGAGTGCTGCTTGCTACCATCAGCTTTTCTAGGAGTGATAAGGTAGTCTGATCTACTTGTAATCGAACTCCGGTTTTTGGCAACATCTACAGTTATATATATAGTTTTAAGCGATTTTTCGCAAAAACAATAACTATATATATAAATATATATATATATATTGAATTCTGGTTTAACACTTTCATTGAATATATATATATATATATATATATATATATATATATATATATATATATATATATATATAGTATACAACAGCCGATGAGCGGTGGCTCGTTTGGCTGGATCTCAATGTAAAAAAAGTACAATGTCAGTAAAACAAAAAAAAAAAGAAAAAAAATCCAAATCAGGTTCGACTTCCTATGAGAGCGATACACTGTTCAGCGCACGCCGAAATTCTCGGATGTTCCGGCATTCAATTGCAGATGACGGGAGTCTGTTCCAACTGTTTATTACTCGATCTCTGATATCCTGATAGTGTCGATGGACTTTTCTACGATGTTTGAGCGTTAGTCGATGTCCACGTAATTTCTCGGAGTTGCGTAGGCAAAACATGAAGTTGATGGGATGAGTGGGCGATAAAATTGACCTCCATACCAGCATAACTTCAGCTTTTACCAAACTTTCACAAACCGTTGAAACACCTAGGATTTCTAACTTCTGGTCAAACGGCAGGTCTTTGACAGTGGGAACAAGACGGGTAGCCGACCGGAGAATTGATTCGTAAGCCACAATGTTCTTGCACAGATGTGGATACGCTGCGGGAGATGCGTATCCAGGATTGTCCAGGATTTCCGGGACATTATCCAGGATTATCCAGGATTGTCCAGGATATGCGGTCTAGGATTTCTTACGAAATACGGCATTTATACTAAATGGTGTTGCTTGATAGACTGGACTTCGATTCACGATTTTCAATCACCATGTCACTTCTAGACGACCACTTCAGTATCGAAATGATGAGTACCCGACAACACTCATCAGTAGAATGAGATACACACTGGTCGTTTCGGTTGCCTGTGTGGCATTGTGAATGAAGGCGTTTCCGACACTTTGCTTAATTGACTGAGGCTTACGCTCTTTACCAGATCAAATTGCTGTGCGGACCATCCTTAAACACTAGGCAGAGGTTGTTGCTGAATTGTCGTTGCACTCGTTGGATCCTTAATGGATACGGCATGTATAATAGTAGTGCACAGATGTGCTGAGTAAACAACGGTCCAGGATTTCTTACGAAATACGGCATTTATACTAAATGGTGTTGCTTGATAGACTGGACTTCGATTCACGACTTTCAATCACCATGTCACTTCTAGACGACCACTTCAGCATCGAAATGATGAGTACCCGGCAACACTCATCAGTAGAATGAGGTTCACACTGGTCGTTTCGGTTGGCTGTGTGACATTGTGAATAAAGGCGTTTCCGACACTTTGCTTAATTGACTGAGGCTTACGCTCTTTACCAGATCGAATTGCTGTGCGGACCATCCATAAACACTAGGCAGAGGTTGTTGCTGAATTGTCGCTGCACTCGTTGGATCCTAATTGGATACGGCATGTATAATAGTAGTGCACATATGTGCTGTCGGAAACGCCTTTATTCACAATGTCACACAAGCAACCGAAACGACCGGTGTGTACCTCATTCTACTGATGAGTGTTGCCGGGTACACATCATTTCGATGCTGAAGTGGTCGTCTAGAAGTGACATGGTGGCTGAAAGTCGTGAATCGAAGTCCAGTCTATCAAGCAACACCATTTAGTATAAATGCCGTATTTCGTAAGAAATCCTAGACCGTTGTTTACTCAGCACATCTGTGCACTACTATTATACATGCCGTATCCATTAAATATCCAACGAGTGCAACGACAATTCAGCAACAACCTCTGCCTAGTGTTTATGGATGGTCCGCACAGCAATTCGATCTGGTAAAGAGCGTAAGCCTCAGTCAATTAAGCAAAGTGTCGGAAACGCCTTTATTCACAATGTCACACAGGCAACCGAAACGACCAGTGTGTACCTCATTCTACTGATGAGTGTTGCCGGGTACTCATCATTTCGATGCTGAAGTGGTCGTCTAGAAGTGACATGGTGATTGAAAGTCGTGAATCGAAGTCCAGTCTATCAAGCAACACCATTTAGTATAAATGCCGTATTTCGTAAGAAATCCTGGACCGTTGTTTACTCAGCACATCTGTGCACTTCTATTATATATATTAGCATATGGATTTACATATGAGTGTAAGCAGGGGATCGGCAGATGAGGTTTTGTTGGACAACAACATGAGGACAGATGATGCTTCGGTGGTAAAACGGGGTGAAGATGAAAGAGTTCCAGGAGGATGAGGCGGGGATGAGTGGGATAAGATTGAGACGAGAGTGAGAGGGCAACGTTGATACTTTGGTCTAATAAATGACGAAAAATTATTGGTATTGATGTTGCAAGACGAAGTGTAGCGAGAAAGGATCGAGTTAAAAGTATGATAGAGTGATTTGGATTAGAATAAAGTGATGATTTTATGTTGCCATAAAGAGTTGCATTTGGTACGTTGTATGTTGAGATGATACAGGCGAAGAGCAATATAGGAATCACGGAGATACGGAGTTAGCGAGCGGATATCACATCTGTGAGAGCGATGATGGACTCTAAAAGCATGACGGAGTTGACGCGTTGAGAGTATTAATTGGATGTCAAACCGCGGGTCACCGTGCAAGCGTCGGTGAGGATGATGCTTTAAGGGCTAGAGTAGATCGAGAGAGGATGTGAGTTTAGAGTCTAAAAGAAAGGCAATGTCGTGAGGAGTGAAAGTTATTATTGTGGGAGAAGATATAGACGATATGATGAAGGCGGAGAGGAGAATGTGGAGGTTAAGATTTCTCTATGGGTGACATAGGATGATGTGTGTGAATGTTAGTGTTGTAGGAAGTGAGATCAATGGTGGCGAGAAAGTGATCGAATAGACCGGTATCGGAGTCGAATCGTAAAGTGTAGGCTGCAAACCGATTGGAGACAGCTATGATGTCGTATGTCTTGTCAAGGATATGTGTGGGAGGGGGCAGTGAATATGAGTTTGTAATGGTAGTTGGATAGAATGTGTATGAACCGGATGGAATCGTTGGAAGAGTGGCAGTTTAGGCAGATGTTGAAGTCACCAAAAACGAGTGAAAGGATGTAGGACAAAGAACAATGGGAAAGAGGGTCAGCGAGTTTGCATGACGGAGTCGACGCTTTGAAAGTAGGCATTGGATGTCAAACAACGGAGCAAGGTGCAAGCGACGGTGTGGGTGAGACTTGAAGGGCAAGAGAATATTGAGAGTGGATGTGAGTTCAGAGTCGAAAAGAAAGGCGAGATCGTGAGGAGATGAATATGTTATTGTGGGTAATGATAAAGACGATTTGATTAAGGCAGAGCGGAGAAGGGAGAGGTCAAGATTTCTCCAAGGGCGACGTAGGATTGTAGGTGTGTGAAGAGGGGTGTGGTTGTGAGTGAGTTTAAGGGTGACGAGAAAGTGTTTGGATAAACCAGTATTGAAGATGGGTAGTGAGGTGTAGGCAGCAAAATAATCGAGGTACATAGATGATGTCGAGTGCCCTCCTAAGGATGTGTGTGGGGGCAGTACAGATTGGTTTGTAGTTATAGTCGGATAGAATGTCGATGAACTGGATGGACTCGGTAGAAGAGGAGCGGTCGAGGTGGATGTTGAAGTCGCCAAGAACGATTGAAGGGATGGAAGACAAAGAACAGTAGAACAGAAGGTCAGCGAGTTCGGTAAAAATTTAGGAGGTAGGAGCAGATGAACCAGGACGGTATTCAATGGCGACATACAGATTTGTCGGGTTAGAAGAACGACTAGTATCCAGTTCAAAAGAGCAAGAACTGAAAGGGGAAGTGATTTCGCGAATAGACGCGGAGTGACGGGCGAATGCGATGATGCCGCCAAGATTAGAGAATTTAGAAGGGGATGAGCTGAGGGATTGGGCAGGTTTGACTAGTGAGCAACCGGCGGAGAGCAGATGACGAATAGAGAGGTTGTCGGAATCTGATTGCCTGGATTCGGTGAGACTGAAGAGATCGATGGATTGCTTTTTGAATAGGTTGAGGATAAGATCGAATATTTTGAGAATAGATCTAGTGTTGAGGATGTCGAGGCGGAAACTGTGTGTTGTGCTGATAGTGGCTAGCGGAGTTGACACATAGGGGAGATGGAGTGCCGTCGAATTTTGGGGCGGTTGTGGACAACTTTAAAATTTCCGTCGATGTTTTGAATGGAGAGAGATGTTTCGCCGTTCTGCTCGCGACGGCATTTTTCGATGCGAGCAGATGATAGTTGAGTGCTTTCGGAAGGGGTGCGATCGGGTAAAATGCGAGTGGCTGAAGAGGACATTAGTTTTAATCGCTGAGAGATGACAGATGACGCGTGAAAGCGATGCTTGAATTTAATTTTAAGGGGAGGAGGCTGAAAAGGATTTGATTGAGAAGATTTGGTTGGCGGATGAATGCAACAGGAGAGATGCCGTTGAAAACGGTTGGTTTATTTGTACGAACATGAGACGAGAGTATGGATCTTAAGCCGAAACCGTGATCAAGACTTGCTTGTGGAGATGTAGAGGTGGAAGGAGTGATATTAGTGACGATGACGCAACGATCAGTTGCGTAAGAAGTAAAGCGCTTCCGTGAAGGAGGACGAGTGACGTGAGTGGGTGAGATCACGATATGAGAGCTGTCAGTTGAGTATACGTATGAAGCAGGTTTGGCAGCGGGAGGCATAGAGGATAAAGATAATAAAGAAGGTGGCAAGCGATGTGAGGAAAGGTTATGAGTGGAATAATCGTGGAGGTTGGTGGATGTGATTTGGATTGATTGATGTAAGTTATTGAGAAACGGGACTGGGTGCGGGAGTATATATGTAATGTGAGGGGAAGTATAAATGGTGCTGGATCAGTGGTTGGAGAATAGACATTGGAACGACGGGGATAGTTTAAGTGGACGTGTTGGAGGTTGATATGTGCTTATGGGATAAGTTGCGGATTAGTTTGTTTGCACAAAATCCACATATGAAGTATTCTTTAGACCTACTGTTATCGCAGTCGATTGTTCTTCAGACGCTGCTGTCGAATGTCGAGCACTGTACTTGCAGTTGAGCATATTTTGTGTCGGTCGTGGTTGTTTTCTTACGTCCTACCATTAACGTCCTTGTGTGTTGAAGCTGGTAAATTTGCTACTGCAACTGATCGGTGATAGCAGCGAGCCGATCTGCAACTTATTGAATTGATCCGCAACTGATTGAATTGATCTGCAACTGATTATATTGATCTGCAACTGATTGAATTGATCTGCAATGTATTTTATCTCTTTAATTTTTTTGACCTTTATCAAAACTCTTCTTCCTTTTCAAAAATATATCTAGCTAAATCGTATCTTTTATTGGTTGATTTATGTTATAAAAGTAAGTTTAGCTATAAATATAGCACTTGTTATTTAATTATAATATCGACAATTTGAATATTAAGTTTTATGAATGTTAGATGTAAATCAAAATAAAATATTAATCAAATGAAAATGCTTATTCTTATTTGTCCTTTGCTTATTTTCAGATTAAAATTTCGAAAAGAAATGCCTGCTACCCGCTATAAGAAAACCCAACGAATAGTAAATCTAGATCAGCAAAAGAGGGCAAAAGGTTTGAAAAAGAAGCTAAAGCGACAAGCGGATCCAATATTAACTGATAAGAGAAAACAGTGTATGTGCTAATTGTTTTGATTTAGTTTGAATAGCATCGCCAATTCGATGATTTTCGAGAAGTGGGTTTCGCAATTTCTAAACTAAAAAAAGTTAATATCGGATTGGTTATTCTTGACAAGTTATAAATTATTATTATTTTCCAAGTTGTGAATAAATTTTATCAACTAACATACAAACGTTCAACTTTTTAAAACAACAATTAAAATAAATAAAAATAAATAAAAAAATCAAAAATATTAAAACTTATCAATTCTAACGTCAATGTCTATACATTTTATTCATATCTCGCTTTTTCCACGATAAGAATTGTTTATCAATAAAAACCAAGACGATTAAATTTACTCTGGACTTACATCGATTTTGTTGATGTAACAAAATTTATTATCATTTTACAATCAATTCTCCTTAGTAACCGGTTTTTTAAATTACAATCAATAATTTACAGAATACTGATATTTACTGATTTTACAGAATAAGTAAATAATTAAATTAAATTAATTAAATAAATTAATTTATTTAATTAATTAAATAATTAAAATTAATTAATTCATTAAATTAATTAATTAAAATTTAATTAATTTTATTAAATAAATGATATAACTGATATTGAATAACTGATATTTACTGATTTAATGAATAACTGATATTTACTGATTTTACAGATTAAGTTGTAATTTTAGTTTTAATATTTTTGTTACAAAACAGGTTTTAGTTTAAATTGATAACTTTTATTTATTGTGGCAAATGCGCACTTTTAAGGTTACGTAAAATAAAATGTAAAAATAAATATGAAAACAAAGATGAATTTGTTGATGAAATTGAAATACATTAACGGAATGTGGTGAGACGTTGAGAGGGGAGAAAACAGTGTTGTGCGGTTTGTTGAAAAGGTATGATAGAAATGCTAGTTGGAGACGATGTTGATAGAATACATTTCTTGATTTTTTGTGGATGAGGAGCCATAGGGCAAGAATGTATACGTTGTTTGAAGAGTTAGAGCGATGAGGAAAAACGGGCGTTAGCTGGCAAAGAATTCCATACAAGCTGAGCTGCGACCATAAAA
Source organism: Pomphorhynchus laevis (assembly GCA_012934845.2). NCBI lineage: Eukaryota > Metazoa > Acanthocephala > Palaeacanthocephala > Echinorhynchida > Pomphorhynchidae > Pomphorhynchus > Pomphorhynchus laevis. Next base: position 91,779 of record WNNJ02003657.1, read on the forward strand.
GAGCGTATGCCATAATTGGTTGAGTGTGGAGGGACGTGGAGAAGTAGAGAAATACTTGATCGCAAAGCCAAGAGGGTAAAACGCGAATCTTCAAGATAACCAAGGTGTAAGTAAGACGGTGATTGACAACATAGAAGACAAAAGGTAACAATACGCAAACGTTATTCGACACGGTGTTTACTAGTGAACCGAGATGTGACGGAAAGTTTATGGGAGATATGGTCGAAGCGGTAAAGACGCAAGAGGACATGATCAGCAGTGTTTATGATATGTTGGAGCGGTAAAAGCGCAGAATTGGAAGAGATGGCAGATAAGCTAAGGCAATAATCAATTCCGAGAAATAGGAGAGATGATATAAGAATGAGACAAAAGCGGAAGTCAGCAGCCTACGAATGCGACAGAGGTCACGAAGAAATAAGAAAGAAGCGCGAACTGTTTGGTGAACAAAAGGTTTGAGGGAAAGGAAATTGTCGAAAGGAAAACCTAAGAAAATCATATTGTCAACGATCGAATTAATAGATAAATTAGGTGGAGTTACGAAGATTAACGGTGGACCATTATGGACTAAAATATGATGGGAGATATTTTCGAAGCTGTGGAGAATCAAGAGGGCATGATCAGCAGAATTTATGATACGTTTGAGAGATAAGCGAGTATAATTGAAAGGGTTGGTGCTGTGTTTTAGCCTTAAGTCGTATGCAGGTCAGCCATTGGATACCCCATGTCTGTATAGTCTAACTCAGAAATCAATTTTAGATTTTCGATTTTTGATCTTTACTAGAAATTGAAGCAAAATATTTTAGAACAAATTCGTCATATGGGCTTGGAATGTGAAATACTTCATATGTTATTTTTAAATAGTCTTATGCAATAAATTTGAATTTTATATTTATATCATTGCAAGGTAATCATTAAAAACAATTCTGATACAATTGGTCTTAAATTTTTCAAATAATAAAGAAGTTTTGTTAAGCTAATGGTCACGCAAAGAATAAAACATTTTCGAAACACGAAGTCAAAAAATTCTCACACCATAATTATAACACATCGTCAAATAAAGATGATATCAATTGGTAATTCTAAATTCGCTTTTGTATGTAATTTGTATATTTCCTTCTTACAGCACAATAGCATTCAATGAAAATTCAAATTCACGAGGTAAATATCACTTTGTAATAAAATTAAAGATGTTTGTTTATTTAGATTCAATTGGTATAGATCCATCCTCTATTAAACCTGATCTTGCATCATCAACAAAGTAATATTTCATATCTATCGTTTATGTATCTTTTGTTTTGTTTTTGTAGAAGCAGCGAAATTATAGGACAGTCAGCTAAAGGTATTATAAAACTTAACCTGTTTTTTCCTGATTCAAATGGACACATTTTATAATCACATTTTGGAGAATAAAAAGAACTTAATGAATAATTAATGAATAATAATATGTTTTCTTAATAAATAGAACTTAATGAAGTTCTATTCTGATTATAAAAATAATCAGAATTTGAACTGTATATATTATAGTTTGGATTATCTTCTGAATTTCAGACTGCCAATAAAAAATATTATTTAAAAAATATTTAAAAAAGATTGCAAAAAGATTATTTATATTATTATATAAATAAAATATGAATAAATCTTATATAATTTTATTATAATTATGTATTTTGATTTTTGATTTATATATAATATAAAGTACGTATATTCAGTTAACTGATCTGATTAATAACGATTATAATTCTGTTTGTAGTTAAAAAACAATATTTATTTTTGGTATCAGAAAATTACAATTTACGAGTTACCCGCAAATATGCTTTTATATTGTTATTATTCTTTTTGTAATAGCCAATAATTTTTTTATAACAATAACGTTCATATCGTCTCATTTGAACGTGCGCATTTAGCTGCTACCCGAATGCTGAGAGTAGCAGCTTGCATGATCATGAGTACATTTATAATAAAATTGTAATTATGCAATAACTATATTTTTATTTTGTTGATAAATTGTGGATGTTTAAATGATTGATGTTTAAATTAGGGATCTTTTCGGTTACATGCGTTGTATCAAAATTTAAACACAAATTTCGTAAAATAGGTACAGAGGAATGTTAGAACTTTATTAAAAAGAAAATTGGTATTCAATTTTCTTTCAAATATAAGAAATGCCAAGAGTATTTGGGAGTATTCTTACGCAAATTGTAGGAATCGGGAAGACTCAAACAGCATAAACTGACTTTATGTTGTTTTGACTTTTGATTCTCATCAGTAGGGGGCTGCTGCACAACTGGATTAAATTGCAGCACCCCTAGACAGCTCAATAAGACCTAGTACACAACAATGTACTAGGAATTAACACTGGTGGGAGTATTCATCACGAATAATTTACTCATCTGGTCCTAACTAGTAGGATTTAAAAGCAATCTTAAAGAGCGTTCTTAAGCCAAGCTCTTTCATTGTTGGTGGTTATGATATAAACAAATGGATTACTTTTCCCGCCAATTTATATTCTGATTAAAGGAATCCGGAAGACTCAAACAGCATAAACTGACTCTATGCTGTTTCTACTTTTGAGTCTAATCAGTAGGGGACAAATCGGTGGTTAACAAATTCATCACGAAAGGTTAATAATTTAACATTGACGTTAATACTAGTCTGTCTAATCTTATATTAAAGTACGAAATATGTGATCAGGCAGATGATATTGCTAGGATAATCCTGTTGCATTCGTATAATAAATTGGGAGAAATTGCATTCCTCTTTTATAATAAATTGGGAGAAATCGTTTGTCAGTCTATTTGTTAGACTGACAAACAGTAGGATTTAAAAGTACTTTTATCGAGTCATACACCAAGCTCTGTCATTGCTAGTAGCGATGAAACAAATGACCTACTTTTCCTGCCAATTTCTATTCTGATTAAAGGAATCGGGAAGACTCAAACAGCATGAATTAACTATATGCTGTTTCGACTTTTTAGTCTCATCAGTAGGGGGCAGCAGCCGCCTACTGATGATGCATTAATTGTAAAATATATTATTGCTTTAAAAACTTGGAAAACTGAATCTATACTTTTCAATTGAGTCGGCACAGTCGAATTCTGAAGCTTATCGAATATCGGATATACATTTATCAGCTAGGTTAATATTAGCTAAGTTATCAGGAAGTTAATCAATGCGCTTCAATATCTCACGCCATATCGAACTGTTTCTTTTGTGGTCGTGAGAGACATCCTCAAAGTGCTGCGTATTTACGCGTGGTCAAAGATGCACTAACATTTTTCATTTTGCGGTTGTTCACCGGTCAGCTTTCGTTGTCTCTTCTTGCTCTGTTTAAATGTATTATGAAACTTCTGATCAATTTCTATTTTATCAATTTAATCTTATTATCAATTTCTATTGCTACTCTTTTCTTATGACACCACTGCCATTTGTTCCATTGTGATATAATTCGCTTCACCTCAATTATTTTTTTAATTATTTTGCTTAGAGTTGTTTATATGGTTTTCATACAAAATCATTTTCACCTGTCGAATGCAATCCTTAAACATTAATCTGCATTTTCAAATATCAGTCAATAACTGATATCAATCAATCACTGATATAATAACTGATATAATCATATTTAATATCACATATAATGACCGATATCCCATATATCAGTCAATCACTGATTTCTCTAGTAACATAGTTTACTATAGAAAATAGATGAAAGTAGGAGCACGGGATTATAATCTTTTATTGATTGACATTACTGAATCTTGGTTGAATACTGACGTATCTGACATGGAGATAAGGATCTTCAGCTACTTTTGTCTAAAAGTAGCTGGTGATGAACTAAATGCAATTGGTTCAGTGTTTTTCATCTTAAGGATGCATATATTCAAATTCCCTTACTTGAATGTGAAAGGAAATATACTGTGTTCGAAGCTGCAGGTTGACTTTACCAATGTCGTTGTATTCCCTTTGGATTAAAAAATGGTGTCGCTATTTTTCAACTTGCAATCGATAGTATCATCTGAACTGTATATGCTTACTTTGACTACGTTTTACTGATTGGACAAATTAGCCAATGATGCTAACCTTAAAGCCTTTTTCGTCAGTTGTAAACAAGTATAACCTCGAAATAAACAACCATAAATCAGTCATTCCCTTATAAATCGTAGTATTTTGTGCTTTTTCAACCCTTTTTGGAAAATATTTTATTTCTTATTATATTCAAGGAGTTAGACTCAGAAATAGGGTTGTTCCTCAGCCCGGGGAAGTGCGAAGTTGTCACCTAAAATGAAGGCACTTACCGATTAATCGCTAATCACTACGCGGATGCAAGAGATTTGCCCCGGCTGATACAACGTTGCTTAAGGCGCCACTGGGGGTGATGCCGGTATCGACAACTCACTCAGTGACGCAGTTTTCGAAATTAACTGTGTGGGGAACCGCTTGACGAGGCTCAGCGCAAACTGTGCTTTCATTCCATTGCGAAACTGTATGAGTCTGACAAGGATCAGCTTTTTGTTGAGGTGCGCAACACTTGCTTTCAAAGCGGTTGGTTGCAATAATTCAACGTTCAAGTGCGGAGGCAGCTGTCAACAATTTGGATCAGAGGTAGAATTTCCCCCCCTAGGCGATCAGAGGTAAAATTTTCCCCCCTAGATCACTACGAACAGCTACTTTTTTTTCCTCCTAAACTATAAATAAAAAAAATTCAGATTTACCCCATGGATAACCTAGATCACTACGAACAGCTAATAATTAGCTCAACACAGCAAGATTTTATAGACCACTTGTTTGATTCAAGGTATTTAGTTCGGTCTATGAAATGCATTATCTGTGATACTTATATGAAGCTTAGTCTTTATAAACGTTCTATTGATGGAGGAGGTGTTATAAGAATGGCTGCACAAACTTAAAAAAATACATTTCAATACGAAAGGGAAGTTTTTTTGATGGGTTTTCGATTGATATTAGAACTATTTTACGTGTGTTAATCAAGAAATGTGTGAAGCAGCCAACACACTCAATAATAGCCTCTAAAATTACATCGGATCGGACCATTAGAAAAATTTTTTATAAACTTAATAAGTTGATACCGGAAACTGATTTTAGTGAAGATAAACTTGGTGGCCCTGGAAAAATAGTGCAAATAGATGAAACCATGTTAAATTACAAGTGTAAGTCTCATCGTGGAAGATCTTACACAAACAGAACCGACGCTTTGTGTATTGTCGAGGTCGGGGATAAAATTGAAAGATCCTTTGCTAGAGTAATCGCGGATAAAGCACAAACCACTATTCTACCCATAATATCCTCACAAGTGCTTCCCCATTCGACTATAATGACCGACGAGCACAAGTCGTATAGCAGATTAAATAAAAATGGATATGAACATAAGACAGTATGTCATAAATATAATTTTGTTGATAAAAATACTGGTGCTCATACTCAGTCTGTGGAGTCCTTTAACGGCCAAATAAAAAACGAAATAAAGAAGCAGAAAGGGGTATTAACTACATATAGACCCAATTTCCTTAAAGAGTTTTGTTTATTTTATAACAATCGTGAGAAATATCAGTATATAATTTTTGATTTAATAAAAGTTTAATATGATTAACGATTTTTATTTATTTATTTATTTTATTTATTTTTTTTTAATTTATTTATGTATTTATTTTTTATTTTTTATTTTTTTATTTTTTATTTTTTTATTCATCAGAGGTAGAATTTTCCCCCCGGGGGGAAAATTCTACCTCTGATCCAACAATTTTAACCACAATATCGCCATTTGGATTGTCTATATGTGGCACAGAAGAGTTGCTAAAGCTGCGCTATTGTCTAGTTACCGAATTCATGATACCAGTACGAAATATCCAGATTGCAACGACGCTATTGGGATTTAGAGTGTTGAATTAGGATATGCTCTTCTATCGGAATTCTTTTTGCAAAAACAATAGACAGCAATCTTCTATGAGGCGTTGCATAAACTCTTGATTGAAGAAGCAGAAGCACTAGAAAGTCGAGTAATGACAATCCAGTGCTTTTCTTGAAGATATTATGATTGCCTACGCCGCCACCTGCCTCGACGATCTATTCTGTCTCTGGTCGTTGCATTAGGGCTAGGTGTACAATGCAGTCATTCTTACGTGGTGCATGTGGTGAAACTGTAATGAAGGGAAGCCCACACACTGGATTGCCGGCGTCCCAAAGCTCATCATCTACGTCACTCGGAAACAAATCTGCTCCTTTGTATTGCGATCCATGCCCGCTAATGTTACCTCAAAACTGGAGCCTACAGGCCTTTCGCGAAACTATGACAAGAGACCGGACGGCGCTACGTTTTTTCCCTGGGATGCCGGCCGTATTTTGGTATGTGATTTTATATTCCCAAATACGCTGGCATCCAAATACCAGTTAGATGCCGTCTCGCAATCTAAATGTACGTGTATCAAACTGTCCACTATCCAAATAAAAACAAAATAAATAAAATATTAAATATATTATGATATTAACTTACCAGATTAGCAAAGGTGGGTCATATTTATTCCAATATGACCCATTGACTTTCGGCGTTATCAATATAAAATACAATCTATTTTTGTTTAAAGAAAACTTGTAAATTATTATTTTTGATCTTTGTTAAAAATAAAATAATCTTTATTAAAATTTTACTATTTTATAAAATTGCATATGTTTAGTTCGAAAAACTGTTACAATCAATGAACCCACTTCTGTCTGGTAATACGAAATCACAGAGTATTTTTAATGTTTTTAATCTTTTTTTAGTAAAAACCTTGATGAAGACATGCCTTCCGACTTAGATAAAAATTGTGGTAACCTGCCTTTTTTGATTAATAGAATTACTATCTATACTTTTAGAACTAAATCATATTGTTGAGCCTATAGATGACATCCAGAACACAATTCAAAATGATAGTATCCTTTATGTTTGTTTCGCTAAGAAACCTTTAAAAATTAAAATTCAAAGTAAAAACATCAATAATGATATATATAATCGTATAATATATATATCTATATATATTAAAACCATCAACTTAATAATAGTTACTATAGCGATCAATTGTGAAAGAATCAAAAATAAAAGCCACATGTAAAACATCACACTGACTCATCTTAGCGACCTCCAATTAGCGCCGGCATAAACTGGTTCCTCGTATTCTTACTCACTGCGCCCATGACTCATTGATATGAGATTCCGCAAGGACGATGGATTGCATATCGTGGCGCGCAAATGCAGCGCGATTACACCCCGATGTGTTCGAAAGCTCTCCGATGCAATATCGTTATTTTCGAATTTCATCTGTTTTCAAAGTCTCATGTTTTCGTGGATTCTTAGTTGCTATCTTTTGGAGTAGTACGTTGCATTCTTTGTCGTTTCTACCGTACAATAAGCCCGCTCGACTTCTCCGATTCTCAAAGTGACACGAATCTTGCTTTGCAAGATTTGGTGGTGTATCCTCGATAAATTTAAGATCAAATACTTGGAGCAATCGATAAATGATAGGTATGAATAGGTTAAAATTTACTGAATCTGCGATTTGTAAACATCTTGAGATACTGAGTAGGTAAACTCCCTCTTCTTAGTCTTCCAAATAGAAGGTTCATAAAAATCAAACATACACACCACAGGTAAAATATCACACTGCTTCATTTCAGCTACCTCCTATTCGCGCCAGGCATAAGATGACTCATCAAATCCTCCTATGCACCCTCTATTGGTTTGTATGAGATTCCGCAAGGACGATGGATTGTAGATCGTAGAGCGTGGATGTAGCGCTAATACATATGTGCGAGAAGAACTTCGATGCGTTATCGTAGTTTTCGAATTTTTATCCGCGTACAAAGTTCTGTGTTTCCGAGACTTTTCAGCTGCATTCTTTTGGAATAATGATTTGCATTCTGTACTGTTTCCACGGTAACATGAGAGGGTAACAGGAATAAAATAAGCCCGCTCGACTTATTCAATTCTCTCAAGATAGTAGCTCCTTTTTCGCGACGAGTGAAATTCAAAGCAGAAACTTATACTTTGTAAGGTATTTGACTGGGCGTAGGCTTAAAAACGCACATGTCAAGGAAAGTACGCTCTGTCTTGTCTCCATATAAACAGGAACACACAATGTCGAGTCTTGCATTTCTATTAGTTGTTGTAGCGCTGTTGTTGAAGCAAACCTCCAAATTAATTGAGCCCAGATTCTATTCAATTTGAACATTGTTTCAGATTTTGGGGATATTTTGTGCATGGAGATCACGCACCATGCGTGGCTTATCGAAGGGAGTCCTTCATGAAGACAAGAAAATACGTGCGGAAGAGTATTCAAGGTACCACACTGACACATTGTTGGAGCATCTAGGGGTTCCGCACCATACCTGACTATCATTACATCACGAAACTCGTAATTACTTAGTCTTGTTTTTGTGTGGGTGTAACTGTTGGCTATGAGGAGGCTCCCTTTAGTGATGCTCGATTGAGTTAACCATAACTTGGTCTATTCTTTGAAGGAGCTCTGAACGCTCTTTAATTTCGATTCTATGGCGCTTTGAACGTGTTTGCCTGCATATTGCTTCCTCTGTTCTTATTAACTCCACGTCACTGACAGCATTTAAACAGCCCACATATTTGAATGGATGCATTTTATTCAAAGTCACTGCTGCTGGTGGCATCTCTTACGCCAGCATCGCCATTTAGAAGGCTTGGTCTATTCACGTGCCAGCGCGTATCATCAATATATAATTCCGTGCCGAACAGTCTTCGAAGCATAGATCGTATCAAAGATACAACCCGGCAAAACAATCGGGCGAACATCTACATGATCTCTGTAGGTATGTCTAATTATGCTGGATTGACCACATCAATAATGTTTATGCTATCTTAACATCTGACTGATCGACTTCAGACATACCAGTGATAAAATTTACCAAATTATTGACTGCTCCTTAAATGTATCTCTCAATATATTCTTGCTACCAATAGGTGATTCCAAGACTGATAGACCTTCATTTGTGGTGAGAATAGAGAGAATTATGGCCTCGTTATGGATTCTGCACTTAGAACCCATAACGAGGACCATGTGTTTGCAAAATCCAATATGTATCCAACACGTCCTCAGGACTGCCAACCAGGTTAATGTCGTTCGCTTACCACAAGTGCCGTACTGAAGGAGACTTTTCACTGGTACTCAAAATTAGCAGAATTGTGACTTCAAATGAAAAAAATAAGCTATAGAAAAACATTTCCATATATGAAGCCCTCTCTCGGTAAATTTCGTTCGTTGAAGATGCATATTGGGCAGAGGTGTTTACATAGTTGGACAAACTTTCAATATAATAGTCAACGCTGTCTTCCGATTCGCACTGATAAAGGTATTATCTACATCGATTGTTAGAAGTTTGGATTGAGGGTCATAATATAGATAATTGCGTAGAGTCTGGAAGACCTGCACCCTGACATGCCCAGTGTTGCAGTGTATCCCACATACACGCTGGAGCTGAGGTCGAGCAATATCAAGGATTAACTTGGACATTATTCGTCGATGAGCCTGCTTACGATTTACACAATTATGGAATTATTAGACACTCGTTCCCTGGAAATGACAGATCAAAAGCTGCATACGCATTGGCCAAAAATCGGTGATCATGTGGTTCATTGATCTGGAGTCCGAACCGGAGGGTATACTACTACATTTTACTCGCTTAGCAAAATATATAATTGGCGAGGAATCAATATTGTTGAATGTTACTGGATAAAAGTTCAGCGCATTGTGAATGGATTCTCTAATGATTAATTAACACACAGTTTATCTCCATCATTTAGATGCATATCAATGAGTCTTACGGATTTGCCGGAAACATCCTCGTCAAAATTCATTGATTTTCTACAGACATTATTTGACTCAATTAGTTTCATGGCAGCAGTTATTTTCACTCCTAGTACGAGTCGTATGAACGCTTTTGATAGGTTGTCATTCGAATTGGGATTATTCCTTTGTATGTAAAGATGTTGCTGAAATCATGTTTCTTCAAGCAGACTATTGGCACTTTATTACTAGAGGTTAATGCGTTTTGATAAAATTGCTTTCAGTTGTTGGTGATTTGTTAATGCGTTGCAGTATCAACTGACTCATCACGATAGCAGACATGAGAGAAGTGGAGTATGAGGCAGCGTTCCTATATATCCTAGCAAGTTCATTGATGAATAAATTAGATTCCGTGCATTTAGGTAATCGAAAGAGGTTAAATTTCCAATTAATGACCTCAAATAAAGCTAAAGCTATTGGCAAATCATCCTGATCCAATTTAATGTATGATTTGGGAACATGAATGAATTCTTGTCGACTAATAGGGTCCGGCTGAGCGCTTTGTGGTATATCCGTTAAGACAACTTCAAAGTGCACTGTTCTAGGATCCTCAGTAGTTTGTATATAAGTGCAAATGTGATCTGTGAATCGGAAGTTAATATAGGGCGATTTCTGCAGTTTGACGTCAGGCAATTGAAGCATGATCTCTTGTCTCTTACGCATCGACATCTCTTACATGCAGCGGCTTGTCCGTTACAGTTGCTGCAACGATTATTCGTAGCTGATTTTCTAGGAGGCATTTGACCAGATTTTAGATCAGACTATTTTTGTCGTTGTATAGATTTATTGTAAGAGATGATGTTTGTAGATTTATTGTATAGTATACTTTTTAAACTAAGAATATTCAGTCATTTTATATGACTGAATATTCAGTCAGATAAATAAATGATTTTTGTCTTTAAGTTTGTCATTGCATTCAACGATAACCTGAGAGTTCCGATATCTTCACATACACCGCTGGACCGTGACGAGTAGAACGCGAACTTCGGATGCACATCGAGATGCATGGTGCAAACTGCAGTCCAATTTTTGCCCGGAGCCTCGATATTTAATTAGCATATGTCAACTTTTTCTTTGTTGCAACTTTCTGTGTTATTATTTTGATGACCACAGCCCCCCCCGCCAACTTGTCTGAAACGCCAATTAAAGAGAGTATAATAGGAATAAAACTCGCTCGTTCAACCAACGACACTCGCTCTCGGTATTTCGAATTTTTTCATTGCTCGTGATACTTGAAAGATGCTAAAGTAGATTTCGAGAGTTTGTACCGAGCGAAAACGTTGAACACGCGGGTATCGAATAAAGCTCGCTCCTAGCAATCCCCTTAAAATCCACAACACGAAATATCGAGGCAAGCCCAGAATCGATAGTGGTTGTAGAAAATATTGTATCATGTACAGGCTTTGATTATTAGAAATAATTAAGTATTAATTTAATAATATTAAATTAACTTAATTAAATATTAAGTTAAAGATAATTTTGAAAGCTGAAATTTAAAACTAAAATTGCCATGTTTAGTTTTTTACCTTCGATGCAAAATCTTCATACGTAATAAAACGTTTTAAAAAACATGTAAACCTCTAATTTACAAGTTTACATGATATTTTATTGTATTTTTATCAAACTTAATATTTAGTCATCGAACTGTATGCATATATTATATTAATTAAATTATAAAAGTATTTATTAAATTCCCTTATGAAATTTTTAAAATTTGTTTTTAATATTTATTTTCTGATTTATTATAATGTTTTCTTTATATCGTGTTCATATCTTAAAAACAATAACGCGATTGAAATTCAAAAGATACAAGATCGGATGAATGACTTAATCGATATGGTCCATAATTGGTCAACGACGAAATCAAAAGCGCAATTGTGTGCATAACGTCTATCTTTTCGCTCTTTATCTCTTTGCGATTTAGAAGTCGAGGTGAACTAATGACCCAACTTCAGTCAGACCTTGCTCTTTATTACGCATACAATGAATTCTTGATGGAAAGAATTTTACAATTATTTCCTGTAAAAGAGGTCTAACGTTTAAAAATTTTTAAATTTTAAATTATGATTTTTGCTATAAAATTTGTACCAAAAAGCACATTTAATTTTTAACTGCAACATTATCCAGATTACCACTTGCACCATTTTCGAGCCTTCTATTTGGAAATTCAAATTTTACTGAAATACAACAAAATATTTTTGGCACTATTCAGACTAATCCACATGCAATTCAAAATCTTCTAAGTAATAATTTGACTCAAGGACTTATGAGTAATCCTGCATTGCTTAGTTCAATTAAGCTTAACAATCCATAAATGCAAAGAGTGAGGGAGCAGAACCACGAGGTTTCACAATTCGTTAACAATCCGGATTTAATGCGTCAAACAATGGAAATGATTCGTAATCCTTCAGCTATACAGGAAATTACGAGAAACCATGATAGAGCCCTGATTAACCTTGAGAGTTTACCGAGCGGATATAATGTTCGACAGAGAATTTATCGCGATTTTCAAGAACCAATGCTTAATGTGGCACATGAGCAGTTTGGCGATAACCCTCTGAATACTAATTCTAGCTCATATAGTACAGCTAACACTAGTCAAGTAGGAACTAACAATACAAACCTTCTGCCTAACCCGGGGGCATCTCAGAATACTACATTTCAAATCGATTCGTCTAGATCATATGTATCTAATTCAAACCGTTTAGAGTCACCTTTGCAATCTACATCAAGCGAAAACACTAATCGGTATTCTACGATGAACCCTCAACAATTATTAGTAGACGCTGCTGAAAATCCTGGCATGTTAATCGACATGTTGCGGGCATCCAGTTTTAACCCAAATATGGATAATTCTATCCGCGATCCTGGTATTCTACTTAATCTGCTGCGTACATATGAATTTATACAGGACGAAAGACAAAGAGAACAAGTACATCGTGTAATTCATGAGTTTATAAGTCAGTGGCCAATACCTGAAATTCGTGCTCTATGCACAAATACTCGAGCATTGAGGACGATTGTACATATTCTACAGAACCAAATTCGTCTTAGGGACACATCCCCGAAAGTATATTCACAGTTGATATCTTCAAATATTAGCGGTCTAGTCGATAATCAAATGAACAGTCAACCTACTTCATCTGATGTGGATTCAATTCGATCGCCAAGCAATAGACAAACAGCTTACGCAACAACAGTATTTCAAAATTTACAAAATTCAAATCGAGATTATACTGCTTCGTTGTTTCAACCATTAGATCGTCTTCATCCCCAGCAACATCAGCCGACAAATCAACAACCAAACCAAACTCAAGAAAAACTTTTTGCATCCGAACTTGTACAAATGCAGACAGTGAGATTCCATAGCCGTGATACTAATCTTGAAGCGCTTGCTGCATCTATGGGGGACGCAAAAATGGCTGTAAAACGTATTGAAGACACTTGACTTTTTTTGACTACATTTATTTATCTTAATATTATAAATTATAATTATAAATTAAATATTTATCTTAATATTATATTAATAACATAACACGTTATTATATTGTGTTATCGATTTTAGCTAAAAAACCAAAATTTTAATCTGAAATATAAACGTAAATTTATTAAATTCATAGAATAAAAACGTAAATTCATAGAATCACTTAATTATAATTACTTATAACGTAAATTCATACAAATAAATTCATAAAATAGTATTTTAAATATTTTTCGTTGCTTATAGCGTGTAATAATAAATTTGTTTTTCATTTATTAGATCAGTTAATTGAATCTTAATAGCATATATAAATTTATAAAATGGAATATTATAATCTTAAAAAAAATATTTGCTGTCTTTCTGCTTCCGACAATGCTTGCACAAGTTTGAAAGGAGGATTTTCCCGGGTATTTGAAAATAACCCGGAAAATTTTGCACGTGACTACGTGTGGGAAAGTAGCAAGTTTTTTTACCTGTGCAAGTTTTTGAGTGGAGGACAGTTGATAATGAAAATGTTGTATAATCGGTTATCAAACGTGAATACTTCAGTTGATGTCTGAAAACATTCAATCAAAGTGACGAGATTTCTGAAAAGAAATGCAAGTGTAATATACTTATAGGCTATGTTAGCTATAAAGTTTTCTATAGCAAGATTTAAGCTAGGCGATCTTAAGATATTTTATTATTTAGAAAAATATATTTTGTACTTTGTTTTTTCATATTTATTTTTGAATACTTGAATTTGAATTTTAGAGTAATTCACTTTGAATTTTAAAGTAATAATTTTATTTTTAACTATAAATTCATAAAATAGTATTTTAAATATTTTTTCTTGCTTATAGCGTGTGTTAATAAATATGTTTTTGAAGTATATTTATTAGATCAGATTCTAAATATTTTGTAGTATATAACAAATTATAAATAAAATATCTTAATCATACGATCTTCTAAAATATATTAAGTAAACATATTTTATACTTTATTTTTTCATATATTTAAATATTGAAATGTGAATTTTAAAGTAATTTAATTTGAATTTTAGAGTTATTTACTTTGAATTTTAAAGTAATAATTTTGCGGTTTAGTAATGATTTGTTAACAACTCTAAATAAATTTCAAGTAATTTGTTTTTTACTCGAAAAACTAATTACTTAATTAATAGAATAAAATTAATTTAATAAAACTTTTTACTTGATGAGTTAATTAATGATTTTATTTAGTTAAGATTTTTCAAGTTTTATTAGAATTAAGATTACAGGTTATAAGGAAGAATCGCAATGTTACAAGGTTTTGGCCTTGTAAAATTAATAGTTTATTCGACTCAACATAGCAGTGCGCAAATAAATGCTAACACGTATTTCCTCAAATGAAATTTGATTGCGCAATGTAAAGTAAATGTTATTTAAAGTCATGAAAAAACAAATTTATAAAAGATATAAATTATATTTTGTTCAATTTTGATAATATTTTAAGTAAAAAATTCAATTTAGGCAATTGAATTTTTGGATGCCAGTGAAGCACATCGACCACTAACTATACGATGCAATACTTTGAAAACTCACCGCCGTGATCTTGCACAGATTTTGATAAACCGAGGAGCTAACGTTGATCCAATTGGAGATTGGTCATCAGTGGGGCTAGTCGTGTACGATTCTCAAGTTCCAATTGGTAACCTAAGCATTCGCGTTATTGAGCTTATTGAGCTTAATTTCAGGCGCGACGCCGGAATACATGGCTGGTCATTATATGCTTCAAGGAGCTTCTAGTCTTTTACCGGTAATGGCGTTGGATCCTCAAACAAATGAAAAGATTCTGGATTTGTGTTGCGCGCCTGGTGGTAAAACAACACACATTGGTTAGTTATTTTTTTAAAATTACCGGTAGGCATTTATTATTCTTTTATAAAAATATTGAATATCAATTATGTTTCTAATTTTTGAATATAAATATTTTTGAATATTTTCGTTACCAGTGAAATATCAAAATAACTCCTTTGACTTTCAACTATACATGATCGTTCCTGAATATTTAAAATACGGAACCGAATGTTTTCTAAATATGTTTTCTGAAGTGTTTTCAATTTCTGAAGATGCTAGTAGACTTGCGAAATATCCATTTTGGTGTCTTTCAATTGTACCTGATAGTTCCTGAATATTTTATATTATAATATATACTCTTATCTTTCATGCATATTTCTGATGGAACGAACTACCATCTTATCAAAAAAATCAAGTATGTTTAAATGCAAGATTTAAGAAACGTTTTAAATTAAAAAATTAAAGATAACTTAAACGGTTGGTAATAAAGTTGACTTAATTTTAAATGAAAGCCTTTGATTATAACACATTGGTAACACATTGCTGATTTGACCTTAAAATTTATATAAACGAAAGCCTTTGATTATAGCATATATTTTACTTAAAATTTAATAATTTTACGTTTTAATTTTGTTTTGCTCTAAATTTATATATAAATAATAAAAGGTTTTCAATTTATTGTTTAAAATATATTGGTCTCCCCTTTTATGTTAGTATATCGTTTTAGATTATCTTCTTTTTTAAATATTCCGGAACAATCAGGTGTAATTGAAACAAAATTATAATATTTAACTATCATCTTCAGAGATTTGAAACAAAAATTGATGACAAAATTAATGACATGACAAGCAGACAAAAAACATAATATCATGTGCATAATAGAATCGAGATATTAGAGAATAGATAATGAGAACATATAATATTTATAGCGTTTCGAGATCTTAATTTAAACAATCTCTCTCGATAATTCTCCGTCAAACAGGTCTGACTATATCAGGTGTTCCAGCGGTTTCTTTTCTATATTTGTCGAGGAGACCTCTCTCTATCTAAAAAGCATAAGAAATCGGCAGTATCTACAACTTTAAGTAAGGAATTACTTATAGGAATTACTTTAAAGAATTACTTTATATAAGGAATTAAGCAAATTTATTTTTTCTTGTTTCTTTTTGGCAATCTCTGAAGATGCTAGTAGTTACTAGCGACATCAAAATAATTGTTGTTGACTTTCAATTATACCCGATCGTTCCTGAATATTTAATATTTATTATTAGTGGGTAAGTCTGATGCATATCAGGCTAAAATGCTAGCTAAAATATTGCTAGTTCAAATAAACATGTTGTCAACATAATTTGCATTTTAATGCTCAAATGCAAGATTTAAAATGCAAGACAACCTGTTCAAATGTAAGGCACGTAGTTGTATTTTAATTAGTCACAGTAAGGCTCTGGTTATTTTGTCAACATTAATGATGGAAACATATGGTTTCATATTTATGAAACCTTAGCGCAAATTCGCATTTGTTTTAAATAATAAATAACTAAATAATAAATTATTAAATAACGAATAATTAAATATTAAATAATGTTTAATATTGAATTTGAATATTGAACTTAGCATTCAGTATTTAAATTTAATGATTTAGCAATATTTATTTGTTTTATAAAACATTTTGTAACCATTTGAAAATAGATTGCTATTCATTAATAAAGATTAATAATTTATAATACGACCGTAACATATGGGATCAAAATGAGTTTGCGTTTTGATATCTAACGTTTCTATAATAGGATTACAAAATATCACAATTATGATTATTAAAGTAATCAGACATAATATTTTATTTAAATCCACATTCATTTAGTTTAAATTTTATAGGAGCGCTTATGCGCAACACAGGTATTCTTGTTGCGAATGATTCAAATTTTGAGCGTCTTGCTGCAGTTAGAGCAAATGTGCATCGAATGGGTGTACTAAACTGCCTAATCACGAACATCGATGGTCGCATATTCAATAAGGTAAATCCATCGTCAAGTGTTATTTTTGTGTTTACATCTGTATTATTAAATATCAATATCATCAATGTCTAATTTATCAAATTGCATATTTTGGAAACAGGTATCTCATATCTGTTTCAAATATTAAAATTTCAAATATATTTCAAACACAGCTGCAAATATTTGATATAATATAATTTATTATATGTAATATATATTATATTTAATTGTATATAAAAGTACTGATGTACCTTAGGTCATTTTTGAAATTAAAATTTAATTTTAATTTCACTAAATTTCATTAAATTTGTTAACTATAATATTATGTTATAACCATGTAAAATAACTACTATCAGAAATACTTAAACTATGTATTGTCGATACGACGATCATTTTTATGCTGATTTTCAATCAAAATTACAAAAAAAAATTATGTTAAAAATTGAACTGATAATATAGCTGTTCTTCCTGATGCCCCCTATTTCATATTCGAATACATATTCGAATGCATGTTTTCGAATATTTCATATTAAAAACATATTCGATATGTATAATTTATATAGTATTGAATACAGACACTCAGCTATCTGATCTGATTTCATTGATAATAATACGAATAGCGAATTAACGAGGTCGAGACGGCAATGCTTTTGAAATCATTTTTTAATATAAACCAATATTATCATAATATATTATAATGCTAAAATATAATGTTAATAACAGTTTTTTCGCGTAATTTATCTTATTTTGCAAAATCTCAAAAGAATACATATTATGTATCATTCAAAATAGTTCAACAAATATAATTAACAAATAAATCAATATATTAATTAAATTAATTTTACAGTAAAATCTTTTAAGATTTACGCAATAAATATTAAAATGTTTTAATAAATTTGTAAGAAACAGAAACAAATTATAAAACGATTTAAAAATAATTTAAAACGATTTTCAGATTTATTAACATCAAAATTTAATTGAGAACTTATATAGTGAGATATATAGTATCATGAATATATGACTTCAATTTCTAAAGTTCTCAATTAGCTTAATTATATATTAATTATATATTAAGTTCTCTATATTTGCTTAATTATATCATGCTCTTTCGGTTTACCGTTTTTAGTTTTTGTATTTTATTAAGTAATACCTAATTTTGTTGTCGAATGACCAACAAGATTGTCAAATACAGAAAAATAGAAATACAAACAAATATTTTTTAAATAGTTTATAATAATCCATTTTTGATACAGAATTATTGGGGCTGGATAAAAGATAAATTTTTTGATATTTCGCAAATTTAATTCAAAAAATTACAATGTTTTTTTTTAATGTATGTGCTTTTATAAAAAGTTCAAAACGATCGGAGCCTTAATTAATGTATAAAAATAAAATAGATTATTTTATAAAAAAATCGTTTACAACATCTTTACAAAATATTCAACGTTACGTCAGGTTAATTATTTGGCATAATCAATTATGTCGAATATCAATAAGATATCATTGTCTTTTTTATTTTCATCATTTTGATGAAAATAAAAAAGATGGATAAAAAATCATCCATCTTGAAATGGATCATATCAACTGTTTAATATCATAAGACAGTGCTATGTAGCAACTGGTCTGCAGCTATCTAGAAGCTTGAAAAAATCGAAATAAAGAAATTAACATGTAAAATGGCCATTATATTTTTAAAAGCCTGCAAATAAAATAATTTAATTCCACAATGTGCAAGTTGACGTGCGCCATTGAAAATGTTAACTTTTGAATTTTGCTATTAATGTTAAGTTTCTAGTTTCTAATCGTTTTCACTAAATTCATTAAATTTGTTTTAATGATTGTTTAATATTCTTTGTATTAATCATTTAGTTACTAGGTTCTAACACTTTGAGAAGTGTTATTCACAAAAGAATACATATTGTGTATCATTCAAAATAGTTCAACTGGCTTAACTATCCCATGATATTTCTGTTTAGCCTTTTTAGTGGTTCAATTTATTAAGTAATACCTAATTTTGTTGTCGAATGACCAACAAGATTGTCAAATACAGAAAAATAAAAATACAAATAAATATTTTTTAAATAGTTGATAATAATCCATTTTTGATACAGAATATATAAAACAAGGTGGTAAGGAAGGGGGTTATCGATGAGCATATGGATTTAAGTATGGATGTAGGCAGGGGATCGGCAGGTGAAGATTTGTTGAGTTTGGACATGATGGCAGATGAGAGTTCGGCAGATGAGACAGGGAGAAGATGAAAGAGTTCCGGGAGGATGATGCGAGGCGGGGAAGAGTGGTATGGGATAGATACGTGGTTGTTAGAGAACATCGTGGATAATTTGGTCTGGAGAAATGACTAAATATGATTACAAATTAATATGTAATTGATTATTGTATAAATTTTATTATGCAATAATTACAAATTATTTAAATAGTTGATAATGATCCATTATTGATAAATAATTATTGGAACTGGATCAAAGAAAAGATGAAATTATGAAAAGATGATTTATGGCTTGATATGAATCGTATAGATTTTGAACAATTGACACCACTTAACTACGCGAAACTATATGGAGCTATCCAAGTTGAACTATTAAATGAGAAAAGTGCGTCAATGCGGCATGATTTATGGCTTGATCATAATACTTTAATTGTTATTTTATTATATCGAGAAATAAAATCTAAATTTACCATCTCTAATTTTAGATCATCGCACTAAAGCAAATAATATTGAAGTAATATTTGTTATAAATTTCCCCCTAAAATAAAAATAAAAAATATATAAAAAGTGACTTATTTTATATTTCACTTTTAAATTTTAAATATAAATTGTATAACTTTATATAAATAAATGTATAAATGAATTTAATAAATTTATCTCAATATTGTTAAAATGTTTTATAAAATTAAAATTGTTAATAAATAAAAACAAAGTTAATTTGTGTTAATATTATTTTCTTATTTTTAAGATAAATATTATTAAATTTATCTGGATAAATCCAGTAGTTAACAAGATAAATAAAATATATTTATTTCAAGATTTTTTTTAAATAAATTTAGCGAAAAAATCAAGGTCGTTTTTTTTATTTTTTAAAATAGTTGATAGTGATCAATTATTGATAAAGAATTATTGGAGCTGGATCAAAGCATCTTCAGAAAATACATAAGGTAATTTTCATAAGGTAATTTAACATCCCCCTTCTCCGCTTTCCCTTATCCAAATCGTCTCTATCTTCTCCCACAGTAACATCTTCCTCTCCTCACGATATTGCATTTCTTATAGAATTTGATGGGAAGCTTTATTTATTATACATTTAGATGACAAACACTTTTGAGTTCCCGACTTGAACAAGGCAATAGAGCTTCTTATGAAATTTTGGTAGATGCACTCTGTAGGCATGCGGTCGGCGTCGAAGCACGCTGGGAAGCAATATCTGCTGTATTCAATAGGCCTTGCCAACGAATGTGGAGGCGCCCCCGTACTACCTGAAAATTCTGAATTGTTAAGTTGTTTTCACCATGTGCCAGTCTTTGAGCTAGTTTCGATTTTTCCATTGATAAACGTGTACGTCAGCGGGGTCCAGGTCTCTAAGAATACGGATGCCGGAACCTTTCAGGTGAAATGATTTACGACGTATAAGCTGCACAATTTCACATGAAGTAAACACCATTTTGAGAAGGCGTGGACGATCGTTGGCGGATGAAGGGGCACGACCTAGCCGGAAGACAGCTCTGTAACGCATATCTCTCACAGTTTCACCAGATGATGATCAATTTAAGACATTCGTTAGAATATATCAAACATTTAAGTCATTATCAAGTCTGACCTGATTATTTAGGGCATCTGACTCCTTAATGTTAGCAATTAAAATGCATTTTTTATAACAAGCAACATTTAAACGGGATCTGTTTGAACGACCAGTACTATATACAAGGGCACGATTGTGCTTTTCGTGAGAAGCACTAATTCAATCTACCTTAACTGGTTGCGTGTTATGAGATAGTTGGTTTATACGAATTGCGGGAGTTTGCGATCTATCAGATGACCAAGTAGACATATTGTTGTGGTTGTTTATAGCCGTTTCCGTCATATAACTGGTCGGTCTTACTACAAGAGATCCACCATTGTTAACCAAGACCGTCTGTTTGCCCATATTCATCGGCATATTTTGATCTCTTCCGGGAATGCATCACAAAAAATCGATTGGTTGCAAACAGTATATCGAACAGTATCATTTGTTTGGCTTGTTAAGCGATTTGGACCTTGACGTGACACTGAATCTAGCTGGGCATAGTAACTATTTGGTGATGGTAGCCTGTTACCCGATAGCAACGAACATACTTGTCTCTGAAGTTCAAGAACGTTTGTCTGTAAAGTAGCTACGCAAAATCCACAAATAAAATCTATATAAAGGAAATTGACAGGTAGTTGACGCGGTATCCACACAGTGGTCCAAACAAAACATTGTGAATTAGAACATTTAATGTTACGGTTATTACTTTCGTCTGTATATGATATATCGTGGGACATAGCAACCGAATTAGCCTTCAAGGCTTGCTTGACTTTGGACCGACTTTCATCATCCTACTGAACGCCCACTGTCATCATATCGCTTAGAAGAAACAACAGCTGTTTTACGTGGCCGACCTCTTGTCATTTGTAATTTCGTTCCTCGTTTGATATTTTTGTAGTAACTGTAATGTAATTAACTTAATTACTTATGTTGTAAGTATTTAAGAATCAAGACAATTTTTCAAATTATTATTTAATTACTTTAATATTATTATATTATTATATTATTTAATTTTATAATATTAATTTCATTTTTAAAATAGTTGATAATTATCCATTATTGATAAATAATTATTAAAGCTGGATCAAAGAAAAAAGGAAATTATTTTTGATATTTTATTTGATCCAGCTTCAATAATTATTTATCAATATTGTTAAAATGCTTTATAAAATTAAAATTGTTAAACAAGTTAAATGGATGAAAAAAATTTCAAATAGTTGATACAGATCAATTATTGATAAATAATTATTGGAGCTGTATCAAAGAAAAGAGGAAATTATGTTTGATATTTCGCTGACTTCTGTTAGCATCTTAGGTAAATTCTAAAGGTGCTAACAGAAGTTAGCGAAATATCAAAAAAAATCCTATTTTATTCGATCCAGCTCCAATAATTCTTATCTCAATATTGTTAAAATGTGTTATAAAATTAAAATTGTTAAAAAATAAAAACAAAGAGTTAATTTGTGTTAATATTATTTTATTTTTTTAAGATAAATGTTATTATATTTATATAATTTGAGAAGGGAACCTATTGTCAGAGAGGACTGCGTAAAAAATATATAACCAATAGTCTCCTAACATGCTAAAATCGATTTAAAATGTTCGTTTGCTAATTCGTCGGATCATACTGCCTTGTGATTTTTAAGCTTACCCAAGACAAAAGGTACTTTATCCGCGATAATATTAAATCCAGCTTTGATAATTTTTTGTAATATATTATTTTGATAAAATATTATGTTCATACCAATTTTAATAAAAGATATGAATAATATATTTGTATTTAATATATTTGTATTCGTATTATTCATATTTACATTTTTGAATAATTCTAACAGTTCTAGCAGTTATTGAACTGCTAGAATTCTAGTGGTTTTTCATGATGAGGCCTTTTTCCTTATTCGAATACATCGTATATTATATATTTGTAAATATTAATATATTATCATTTTGCCAATATATTTGTCAATATCATAATAAAATATTATGTTTATTCAAATTCTAAGATATTTACATTTTTAAACCAGTTCCTCCTGATGACCTTTATTCCCTTTTTTATGAACATATTCCTATGAATATGTTCATAAAAAATTGATTTTAATTATTATAAAATTATTTATATTAAAAATGTGATTAATTAAATAATTAATTATTAATTAATGATTAATTAATTATTAATTAAAATGTGATTTTTTGTATTTTATTGTTATTTCAATAACGTAATATTAACTTTAATTTATTCAATTTATTTTATATATTTCACAAAACATTTAGTATATGCATGATTTCGATCGAGTACTTGTTGATGCTCCTTGTACTGGTACTGGAGTTATATCAAAGGATCCTGAAGCTAAATGCTCAAAGGTATACTAGCGTCTAGTGCATTATGCACGATTATAACATTTAGGCAAACAAAATTATGATTTTCAATTTTATAATTAAATTAAAATTCTTTGCTGATGCTTACTGCATCAGCATACTTTCAATAAGTCTCCTAAAATATATTAAAAATATATTTTATATTGAAAATATAAACTTTTATATTGAAAATATAAACTCAGCAAATTAAAATTGATGATTAAAATTCGACTGAACAAATGTATCGATAAACAGAGCAAATCCTTCATCATCAGTGATAAGAGGAATCCTTCATCAAATACAAGAGGAATTAAAATTTCAAAGTATAAAGTTTAAATTCATTCAAAATGTTTAATGGCGGCTAAAACAATTTGATAGTTTGATGACTTCTTTAATTAAGCGTTTTCTATAGCTTTTATAGAAAAGATTTCCTTTCAATCAGTATTACGTTATTAAAGTTGATAGTTAATTGCCAATGCAGATTTATAAATTTAAATTAATTCATTTAAAATTTATATTTAATTTTGTCATTGGATATTTCAGTGACAGGTTGAAATCCTTGAATATAGCTATTTTATATTTTTTTATAAAACTGCATTGCTAATTTTTCGAATTATTAGAACATTATAATAAATGACGTCTAAACGTTTGAATTTAAAAAGATTTTCAATGACATGTGCCATTTTTCATTAAAAAAAGTTTTTTTTTAAGCAAAACTTTTACAGAGATAATTTTTTAAATGACTAACATGGTAGTCATTTAAAAAAATTGTACTCGTAGAAGTAAATAAGCGATACTTATTTTAAATAGTTACAGATTCTAGTTAAAACATTTCTTATAAATTTTGTTTTTAGACCGAATTAGACATTCAACGTTGTTCCACCTTCCAGCGCCAATTACTATTAACAGCGATAGATTGTATAAACGCAAAGAGTGGAAACAATCCAAGAATTATCGTATACTCTACATGTTCCGTTCTTGTAGGTGCATTCCAATACGTTAATTTTATATAAAAGGGATACATAATATTAAACAGTTCATCTTATTAAGTTCATATTTCCTTTTTTAAGTTAATACTTTGAAAAATTATCAACTTTCTTTCTTCGATAATAAATTCTATAAAATTTCTTTTTTTCGAAATGGCATCTATGAAAATGTATTTAAAATGCATCTACATACAATGTATTTACAAAAATGTTATGTTATTTTAATAAAAAATAAAATTTATTTTAAAGCATAAAATCTTTAATTTGTTTTGAATAATAAATCAAAAATGTGAGGACTTTGATCGCTATCATGCCCATTTTTAATTAAATTTATTAATTGAAATTTATTTCAGCTTTGTGGTATATTTTAACAAAGCATTCTATTTTCCAGGTAGCCGAAAATGAAGCAGTTATTGAGTACGCATTGAAGAAACGACCAAACGTCAGAATTATACCAACTGGTATTGAATTTGGTATTGATGGATTTACAAAGTATGTGTTAAGTTGTTTGTGTTTTATATTTTTGGTTATCTTATCATTTTTCGTAAATAATAAAAACTATTTGTTTGTGAACCAAACAAATAGTTCAAGTGTTACATAAAGTAAAACATTTAAGTTACTTCCAGCTTAAAGTTTCAAGTTTTTACGATCGGAATATTCAAAAAAGTTCAAGACTAGTCGGAATGATCGCTCAGACTGCTGTGGCAGCTTTACTTTCGACAAGAGAAAAACAAAATAAGAGAAAAGTAATCAATGAGGAGGATAAACGAATATTAATGACTAGATAAAACAGAGTTCGTAACTTATAAGAACCCAAATAGAATAAACAAAGAATAAAATCTAGTCTGAAGGCTTAACTTTTGTAAATGAAAATTTATAAATTTATGTGAATAAATCAACTCAATGAACTTGAATTTGATACGTGAACCGTATAAAATTACTTTTTATGGTAAAACAAAATAGTGTTTTAATTGTTCTAATTTGCCTATTTTTTATTTTAAGATTTCGAGAGTATCGTTTTTTATTTTAAGATTTCGAGAGTCTCGTTTTCATCCGTCTATGAAACTTTGTCGTCGTTTCTATCCACATACACATAACATGGACGGGTTCTTTGTAGCGAAACTTATCAAATTACCAGGTTAGACATTGCGATACTTCATTAAACCCTCTACTCTTTTGTTTAATAAGGAGTCACAATTAATGCTGCCAAGTCCGGTATAATCGTTAATGGTTTGTTACTTATTATGATTTATCTTTCTAGATGACGCAAGCAAGAAATCACACGAGCAGAATTAACATTATAATAATTTTGTAGATAATGTTTCTATTAAAAATATTGCGTCTTTTTACGTTAAGTTCGCTTTTATAAATTATTTATTTTAATCAAAGTTTCTAAATAATATGTAATTTAAATATTTCTGTATTTTGAAAATACAATTAAAAATGTGATTTTTAAATGCGTTTAAATGTACATTAAAACCACTCTCTGTGGTTTTAATGGATGGGCTGTTATTCCATCCGCAACCCGGAGGACGCGCTGGATAACCTTAGCTAGGTCATCAGGATGTGATCTAGCCGCGGCTATTATATATAATATAATAAAACCTAGGTATAATATGTAGTGCTTTAAAATGTACATTAAAACCACTTTCTGTCTATATGAATAAAATACTTAAAGTAATTAAAGCACATTTTAAAAAATATTGCAAGGTAATTGAAATTAATACTGGTATAAAACACTATTTCAGTATTAATTCTACAAAAGAATTTTTAGAACAGACAAAAGGAATAAATTTTTAAAATATAAATACATACGATTTTAGTACGCTTTATACAAATCTAGATTTAGTAGATATTAAAGAAGCGTTAGTAAAATTAATTAATCTTTATATTCGGAAAAAGATATACATATATATGTTATAATAACTATAACGACTATCTAACAAATAATTACATTAATAAAATTACATATTATTTCTAATATGTAATTTATAAATATTTCTGTATTTTGAAAAAACAAAAAAATTGATTTTTTTATTTATGTAAAAAAGTATGTTAAAAGAATAATTAAATTTAGTTAAAAAATAGTTAAATTATAAATTAAATTTTTATCAATAACTTTTTAATTAAAATAATCGTTTTAAATCATTTTTATTTTGAAAAACTTGGAAAATACTTAAATTTGCAATCTCTCTAAAAACGTCAACCTGCAATTCATCAAACTGATCAATTTGCAACTCATTATCTAAAAATATTATTAATATTTCTGCATTTTAAGAATACAAAAAAGGTTATTTAAATAAAATTTAGTTATTAAATTTAGTTTGCATTAAATTCAATTTGCTGATAGCGTTTAACAATTTCGGATTTTCTTACATTACGATTTCGATTTCGATATTCAATTTCGTTTGTTGATAATTAAAAATCAACAAATCTACATTAATTCATAAAACAGTGAATTGTGGGTTGTATATAAAAACGAAAGATAATATGCTGCGTGGATAAAACAGGTACCGAAATTATTCATAACTTCTTTAATATTCAACCTGGCAATAAAGAGAAAACTTTAAAATTATATTGAATAATAATATCTGGGATAGATTACAAGACATTTTAACCAAGTCCGTCGCGTAGGCTAAAAATCAAATTCCTGTATCAGAACAACGTCTTTCTACAAGGCAAGAAAATAATATAAATTGATATGTCCAGCTTTAATGTATCTACCATATCTCGTCAATAAAGGTTTAAAAATATAAATAATTAAATAATTGTGGCAGTTGTTCTGTCTGCTTCTAATACCTTGTATTAGAAGCAGAATAATACCTTTAATAATAACAATTAATAATACCTTTAATACCTTTGTGAATCTTCAATGAAGATTCAAAAATATAAAGTATTATACTGTTCAGTATACTACATTGTTCAAATATTGTCTTCATAGATACGAATTATGCTATTAATACTTATTTTAAAAAATCTCAGCATTGACATGTTTTCGAACTTTCATCAAAGTAATCGAATCTTCATTGCAGGTTCGATTGAAAGTTCGATCTTTAAAAGTTAATTAAATGTTCGACGGATCCAATTCCGAGGAAATTGCGATAAGTTTTTTAAAGCATTAAGCGATATATCTAAATGCTTTAGAAATGGAAAGCTAAGCAAATTGTTACTTTAAATTTAATCGTTACTTTAAGTTTACCATGAAACTAAATTGTGAATTTATTCTAGATTATTTTCTTATAATGACTACTTTCATCCCTCAACAATCAGGTAATTGTAAAACTGATTTTTGCAAAATGTATAATTATATTTACTTTAAAGTTATGATGAACCCAACAATACCTTTACATGCTCAACTCCAATATCAAAATATGCAATCTCAGTCACCTGCATTCCATTACAGACCGCAATTGCGAATGCCGCAGCCAGCCCTTACTCCTTCACCAGGTGAAGTTGGTTTTGATGTAAAAATGCTAAGAAAAGCAATGGCCAGAAAAACTGTCGACTATAACTCATCTGTTCTCAAGTATTTAGAGGTATAATCTAGTTTATTTATTCGTATTATGAAGGTTTTTTATTTTTACATTTGTTCCTAGATCCATAGTTCATTTTTATAGTATTAAATAACGAAATTAATCAAATTGAATTTGACATTATATTCTTAATTTGACTTTATTATTTTTAGAGTAGAAAATTTGCGAAAAATTCTTTGCTACGCGAAAAACTACAACCAGACATTCTGTTTTCTCCTCATGTAAGTTAAGTTTGAGTTTTTCCATCCTAAAAGCATTTTATAGTGCAGAAACATTGTCTTGTCAGACAATTTGATTGTCTTTGCGCTGATCAGATTTGCGCTAGTATTTGAGAAGCGTTCGATGAATTAAAATCTTTATGTTTAACGACTATAAACGCTGGTAATGCGTTTAGTAGAACGAGTTATAAGGTAGATTTGAAAAACATGGAATTAATTCGCACTGGAATCTTGCGCTTACTAGCGAATACTTAAAAATTTGTTTTTCTGCAGATAGTAAAATATATTTGTTTTTTTATAAATTAATCCAATTTTCGATGGTCACTGCTATTATCATCAGAACAAAGTAATTTTTTTATTTTGTGATAAACCAAATTCCAATAAAAGTTTTTTCATAAAATATATCTAATATATACAGATTATAAATATATGTTATATATTATATATATTTATATATAATATATTAATATTATATATTGCACTATATACTTGTATATAGTGCAATTAATCTGTTATTTTTAATATTAAAACATTTTCATAGTTAGTTTGTACTAGCGTTAATTGACTGACTATGTTATATTAATTGATATAAATAATAAGTTATCTATAAATATATAATATATTTCTATATCAATATAATGTATATATAAATATAATATTGAATTTTATATACTGAAAAACTTATAATTGAAATTAAACTTAAAATTTCATATCCCCAAAGCGTCATAAACATCAGAAACAAAAAGTACAATTTGTTCATCATCCGTATTGTTAGCATTCTTCGAATTCTTGATGATAAAAGAGTTTCACTTAAATAGACTCTTTGTCAATGGATATCGATTGCGTCTTTACCCTTGATGATAAGACATTCTAAAATAATGTTAACCATATAATTTAAACATGCAGATTTTTAAATCGTGACTTATATATAAATGCTGGATTTCATGATACCTTGCATTACGGTTTAGATAAATTAAGTCCGGGCATAAATCATTACGTTTATTTCAATATGTACTAATTTACCGTATAAATACAGGAATTCGGGAATCCCACTATTAGCTGAAGTAACTCTCACTCAAATTCCGTTCGAGTGTGTAATTTCTTGAATTCCGGACTTTAAGGCGTTGATTTAAAAATATGCAGTGTATTGTTTCTAAGACTATTATTGCTCAAAACATCACAAAAAGAAGCATCATCTTGCAAAATACCCCATTAACACGAGCTAGGGAATGGGGTCATCATGATTATCCGTAAGATCAATTAGCGGAATGGGATTTCGTTGATCTTCAACTGAATTTTATCATGTGTTAGCAACATGTTTGGATGAGATCCCCCTAATACGATAAAAAATGCCAATGTGGTGATAAGGCTTGTTTTATTCACTACCTTTCTGGTTCCGTAAGTTGATGTGTACTTGACATGACATCGTGATAAAGATTGTTTACCACGTATGATAACAGATCTCTGCACTGCGTTATAAGTCTAGCCTTTGCATATTCCATTAAATTATGATATTACTTGTGATATTACTTATGATATTACTGGGTACGATTACAATGGATATAGAAGCACGTTTTGAGGTTGGATGTAGATTTTTATTAGGAGAAAGATCAGGTGTATTTTGTGCATCATTGTGTTTAACTTTTTCTTGCTCATACTTCAACACATGTGCTGTTAAGACAGAAAACGTTTAAAGTATGCTAAACGTGTATTCTACAATTATTTTAGGTACAGTATCTACAGCATGCTGTTAGAGGCAACATGTGCTTTCAAGAGGCTAGGCACTATGCAATCGAACATAACTGGATCAGCCATATCATATTATTGATTCAAAAGAAGATATTTATTATAGCTAATTAAGATCTGATGATCTTAACTGATTGTCTTAATCAACCGAAGCAACCTGTAGCAACCAAAGTAAGACAAACTGGAGATCGGTTAAAAGTTTGAACGGAAATAGATTTTTCTTGTTATTTTTTAAAGCAAAACGAGTTCAATAAGTCAATAAAAAGTAGGCATTACAAGTGCGTGATAAGAAAAGTACATGATCAGACATATGCTTGCCTATGTCTGATCTATGTTGAATTTTGTCTTGTGCCCGATTGATGAGCTCTCAACATGATATCAAAGGCGATTTTGCGCTTCAAATTGACCATGATATTCGAGTACTTTAATGAACAATATCTAATTAGCTTGGAATCTATATATTTCAGCACTGCATTTGATGCCACACACATTAAAATTCAAGAACGAAACTGCCATGCACAAATGAAGAAATTCGTTCGTAAAATAATATTTTTTTTGTTTCTCGTTTTCTTAAAAATTCAATTTTCTTAAAAAATTATCTTAGCATTTAAATTATGAATTATTATTTAATATCTTTTCGATCTCTACTAATCCGTTAATCTAATACACATATGTATACAAAAATTGTTTGATATTTTTTACTTGATGACATGAAGCTGTTTTACAATTTGTAAAAAATGTTGAGTTTGTTGATGTAATTTGTAAAATATTCTGAAATAAATAATTAAAAAGTTAAAAATTTCGAATTTTATTTTAAATATAATTTTAGTGTTGATAAACTTGTAAATTTCAAATTAATCTTTTGAATTAAGATTGTACCGCCTTTGGGTATGTTAGATAATCCAGTGAATAGCGTGACGACTAAGTTTATTCGTCCGGCAACTAATAAAAATCGCTGTCCCATCTTCTGCGTTTGTGTATGCTACTTTTCAATTTGTCACGTCTTCTTTTTAGAACGAAACTTTCTTTGTTTTTTTTATTAATTTTGTATATATTAAGTGGACCCCTGATGGTCGACGATTAATAACAGGAGCATCAAGTGGCGAATTCACGCTGTGGAATGGGTTAACGTTCAATTTTGAAACAATTTTACAGGTTATTTCAAATATTTAATTTTTCAAAACAAAAATTAAATATTTTAAATTCTCAATCGTTTCTTTATTTATTTTCTCCATTGATGTGTAATAAACCATTACTGCGTACGTCGCATTGTAAAAGTATTTGTTCTTTCTACTCATTAATTAACTCAATCCTCAGGTGTTGGACTAATACAATGCATAATTTATAATTAATTAATTAGATATAATAGCTATATTATAAATTACTCTATTTTAATAAACTATAATTACTATATTATAGCAATTTATAAATTATATGGCTATATTAGAATTTATAAATTATATGATACAAAGTGAATGAACTGCTTTAAAATTATCACGTCATTGATTAAAATTATTTTAAATTATTTAAACACTTAAATATTTAAACAAATATTTCAAAAATATGAAATACTTAAAAAAATATTTTACTTCAATATTTTATATTTAAGTCAACGAATAATTAATGATTTCTTACTATTTAAATTATAAATTACCTCCATTTGTTCGCTGAAATCTTTCAGCTTTTTAATTGTTTGATTTTTCATTGCCAGTTTTTAATTTTTTTTTCCAAATTTTTAATTTTATTTCACATTTTCCAATATTTTCAAATTTTCGTTACCATTTTATTTCAAAAATATAATATAATATCTCTATTTTTCAAACATGAAATTTATTCAAAATATCACTAAAGTCGACAAATATTTAATTATTTGCTATTCGCCAGCAAAATGTTGTCTGATTTTATTTTGA
The DNA here is from genome assembly GCA_012934845.2 of Pomphorhynchus laevis. NCBI lineage: Eukaryota > Metazoa > Acanthocephala > Palaeacanthocephala > Echinorhynchida > Pomphorhynchidae > Pomphorhynchus > Pomphorhynchus laevis. The sequence continues at coordinate 123,482 of WNNJ02003657.1, forward strand.
TTTGTTTAATTTGTTTAATTATTTTTTTAATAAATCAAGACAAAATACGAAACGTAAAGTAAAATATTTGAAATCTGCTAACAAGTAAAATTTCAATGTTTTAATTCAGGTGTTCGCTGCTTAATCATTTGCCTGGATAATTTCGTCTTTTAATATTTTATTAACCGAAAAAATACGTATTAAGAAATATTAAATAAATTCTTATTTAAATAATATGGCACAATAATAAAACGACCAAGTACACTCTCTTATATGTTAACATCATCTCGACCATAAATGAAATTTTAATCCTTCTAACAAAAGTTATTTATCTCTAAAGTAAACGTCTTTAGAAACGTCTTTTGTAGCTTTTGTTTATGCTTAGGCTCATGAATCCTCTATAAGAGCGATGATATGGTCTCACAATGAAAATTGGATGCTGACGGGGGATCAAAGTGGCTTCATCAAGTATTGGCAGTCGAACATGAATAATGTAAAGATGTTTCAAGCTCACAAAGAACCAGTTCGTGGACTAAGGTACTGCTCGGTGACGTTACTGATTTTAACTGATATTGGTTTTTTGAACTTTAAAAAAGAAATAATAATACAGAAAATAACATCTTTTTATATTTTTAAAATTTATTTATAATCGCGTTTTCGAAAGAGATCATCCTATACCTGCATTGAACAGAACTGAAAAAAGTTGTTCACTTTTACTTCAGTGAAAAACTGAGTGCGCTCTAATGTGTTGTTATAAATAATACTTTGTCTTCTTTATTTGCGTCGATTTTTTTGTATTGGCTGTTTTGAAAAAATAATAATAATTTCTCAATTTGACTTAAATCCTTGAACAAAGCCTGCTTGCTCATGCCAATTAATAGCGCTTATTCGTTGGATTTACGGGTTCAAGATTAACAAATTCAGATTTTCGTCAACGGTTCTGCGTTCATTATTTGTGTAGACACCGGAAATTTGTTAAAAAATTCTCTGTTTTTGTGTGGGAAAAAATTGACATGTTTCTTTACTTTTCCAAATATTTTAGCTTCTTACTTAGCAATATTGTATTGAAACACTTTAAAAACACTATGTAATATTAAATTCATATTTATTGAATACTTAGTTTTCAATAATTTCAAAAGCTCATGATAATTTTAAATTGCGATTTCTTATTTTGTTTGTAAACGATGATTAATTCATTCGCGCTTTATCGCCACTGAACTTATAATTAAATAATAATTATCTTACTTTAATATTTTATTTAATAACTTTAATTTATCTAGGGTTTACAAAAGTATAATTACAATTTTTTAATTATAAATTTCCTTCGCACATATTGAGTAAATATTAGGTTACAATATCTGATTTTTTAATTCCATATTCACATTTTTCACTCATTAACATATGCTTTCTAAATGTTTTTGAATTTTTCTGCGGTGAAGTTAATAAAAATTAAAATTGAGAATTAAAATAATATCTCGAACTAATCCGAAGTAAAATAATTTGGAATTAAAATACCTGCTTACTTCTTCAAATTTTATAGACTTTAAAATATTTATCCACATATTATTTACTATATAATAATATAATATATTCATATATTAATATATAATAATAATATATTATATTATTGTATAATATCGTCATTCGACATTAAGTCGAATGTTCAATAAATTTTTAGCAAACGTCGTTTTGTTGTTTGATTATATTTGATTGATTTTAAGAATTCTGTCTAATACACATGGATTATATTAAAACTGACAAGAATATTATTAGCGCTTCTGTTTAAGTAATAGCAGTTCAAATTGATAAAACCGAAAGCATAACAAAAAATGTCATTTTCATTTCTAAAACATTTAGATATAACGCTCAATGGTATAAAACACCAAGCGCAATTTCCTCAGAATTCGTTTCTTTGAACATTCAATGAACTTTCAATGATCGAACTTTCAATCGAACCTGTATTGAAGGTTCGATTACTTTGATGAAAGTTCAAAAAATTTCAAGTTAAAATATAATATAAAATTCCGTTAATTTCCAGTTAAAATATAATATGTGCGAATTGAACAGAATTCTTAAAATCAAGTACAAATAATATAAAGTCTAAAAACAGTATACTGTTGTATAACGTTGATAAATCAATTGATAAATTTAACTTTTGTAACAATCGATAAAATAAAATTGATTTTATCAATTTGAACCTATAGAACTCTTTTTGTGGCTGTTTGACTGAAAGATAAGTTTTGTTCTAATAGCATGTAGAATTTATTTATATGTAAACATCATTTTCGGAAAGCTCTAATTTAGAGTTCTAATATATAAAACAATATTATGGCATCGAAACATAAACATATATAACATAAAAATATAATATAAAAGTATTAATAACATAATTCGTATCTATGAAGACAATATTTGAACAATGTAGTATACTCACAGTCAAATACTTTATATTTTTGAATTTTCATTGAAGATTCGCAAATCGAACATACAATGAAGATTCGATTACTTTGATGAGAGTTCGAAAACATGTCAATGCTGAGATTTTTAAAATAAGTTAGTATCATTATACAAGGTATTAGAAGCAGACAGAACAACTGCTACAATCCTCTAATTATTTATATTTTTAAATCTTTATCGAGTAGATATGGTCGACAGTTATTTTTTGGAAATTGCTTTCCACGAACGTTATACATTTTGACCTATTTAACCTGGTAAAGCAGTGTATGAGCGTTACTGTATTCTTAATTGTAGTAAGTAATAGAACTCATGCAACTGGAATCGCATTGTTCATAGTGATTATCAAAGATAATGCTGGGTTCATCATAACGTAAAATTAAATTAAATTTGAATTTGCAAATATCGATATTAATTTTGAAATTACCTGATTGTCGCGAATATGAAGCTCACTTGGATATAGTTAAAACAGTTACTCGTGACCTTAACTCTGTGGGTATACAAAGAATTAAAAAATGATCCAAACTAGCAGAACTGCACTCGAAATAAACAAATTTCTTACGAATATGTGCTTTTGTAAATTAATCAGGTTTTTAAAAGGCGCGACTAACAATTTTGTTTTGTGCATAACTCGTTGGCTTATGATATCGTGTTTTCAGAAGACGATTTTGAATTCTAATCAGAGCGGGTTAGAAGCCAAGTAAAAATTACTTTGTGGCTGAAAACTATTTAGCGAAATAATATTTAAGGGATCTCATATCTATTATTTGTTAAAAGCGTACAGACGTAAACACACATAAACCCCTAGTTGGTTACGTTATCGAGTTTTTTTATTCTTTATTGTTTCATGTTAATGATATTATTTTTGTTTTTAAATTAATTTTAAGTAAGCATCATTGTCCATCTGTTTCAATAAACTGAAACAGACTCCGTAACAACTTCGAACAATTACCGCTTTGTCGAATTTTATATGTTCTTGTATAAATGCACATACATTGTTTCTTTAAAAATTATTTACACGGGTTTAATACACTTGAAGATAATGCAGGAGTTTTATTCTTTTAATATTTCGATAAGTATCGTTTTGTTAACATTCAAATTCGGTGTAACTAAACCACTAGTTATTACCTTAAGTAGAATTCACTTAATTTTATATTTCATATGAAAATATATTTGCACTCTAAAGGCTTCTTAGCATTTAGGACAGTTATACAATGCTTTCTTGATTTTGCAAATTGGCCGTTTTGATGAATTGCAGTTTGACTTTGTTTTAGAGAAATAGCAAATTTTAATATTTTTTAAGTTTTTTAAAATAAAAATGATTGATAGTTATAAGCTAAAGTTTATTATAGTTTATTATTTAGCTAAACTTTATTATAAGCTAAAGTTCTTATAATTAAAATGCGCCGTTGGTTCTCGACAAATCTAGAGTCTCTTTATTGGGTTTTCATAATCAATACCTGTTGTTTATAAATATTTTCGTTTATTTATTCGCTGATTACCTTTTACTTCACAAAAATTTTATTATCAACTAATTATAGTTTATTTTCTGAAATTGTTTTTAAATTCTGTCTGCTAGTAGTGATATGCTCTCCAAAAGCTTCCAAATATTTCGGTCATTTATTTCGCCATTTAGATGTATTTCCTGGAATGTTTTTATTATTTTCCGGAATGTCTTTTATTTCCCAGAATGTTCTAAACTGTTTTAGATTTCATTTGTATCAATTCCGCAATCTTTATTTCTTCTTTGCATGTATATTCTTTTTATATATATTTGCACTCTAAATGCTTCTTAGCATTTAGACATGTTTAATTTTTGACACATTTTAAGAATTTGTTTAATTTATTCTTATAAAGTATATAACTCAAATTTATGTAACTTCAATTAAGTGATATGATTTTTGGTATAGTTATCAGAGTGTGCTAATAAATAATGATATTTGTTTTATATTCTTTGCATTCCTGAGTATTCTGATCTTTAGTTTGTAAACGAATCCTCAACATCGAACGATTGATTGCAACCGTTCGATGCTGCTTTCATTTAGATCAGTTTATTGTGTCTATGTATTTCTTTTATACATAATTTTTTAAATTAAAATTTTCTACCTGCAATTCGATATTTTATAAATCAACATTTTTATTATGAATTGATTAATAAATAATATATTGATATATAAATAAGACATGATTTTAGATTTGTGTTCATTTGAATGATGATATGTTATTAGGTATTGGCTCTTATTGCTCTATCCAACTTAGTAGCGAGGCCAAATACATGCTAGTTATGTATTTATTCTTATGTGATATATTATTCTTGTACAGAATAAATTATTTTGTTTCTATCCAATAAAATTTTAAAGTTAAGTATTTAATGTTTAAAACCGAATAGTATCTTTAAAATTATAAAATATTTTGCATTATAATTAAATAACATTTAATATTATTTTATAATATTTAATATTTTTTGTTAAGATTAAAATTTAAAATAAAAGTCAATTTTTATAATTGACTAATACATAACAGACGTTGTATCATAATAAGGATTAGAGGCCATCAGAAGGAATTGATATGCTATCAGGTTTCGGCCCCAACCTTCTCTACCCAACATAGCAGCTGTGCTAAATACATGCTAGTGACTTATTTCCTGTGATGAAATTTGATTATCAAGTATTTTATTCTAATACAAAGTATATCATTTATTATCCATAATTTTTTTCTCTTAATAGTTTAAATGTATTGTTAATAATATTTTGTTGATTTAACATAACATAGCATTTACTTAATATACAAATTGTGCTCGTTGTTTCCTCTGATCCAATGGCCATGTGGTAGATGCAGTGACAATTCACGGACGAGACTCGATCAGGCATAACGGTCCTGAGTGGCAGACCAAACTTCTCTTTCAGAAAGTCAAGCGTTCTTTATCAAGATGGAGTGTTTAATCTCTCCACCTATACCGAGGTCTGCCTCGGGGTCTTTGCCCAGAAAGTTCAATTTTGAGTACTTCACAAAAACACGCCTCCTTTTCATCATCAAAACGTGGCCTAGCCACTTCAGCTGACTTCCTTTAACGTGGAGAAGCATCGAATTTACTCCAAAATTCTCACAGATGACTGAACTTCAAACTTTATCTCTAAGGTTGAAGTCAGCCACACCATGAATTAACCTCATTTCGGCCACCTATACTAGATATCTAGTTCTTTCAGTCATCTTCTAACGTTAATTTATTCATTAAGTGAGGATAGTTGAAACGATTAAGCAATAAATTGAAAGCTTCGCCTGATTGATTAGCTCTATCTTTACCACCAATGATTTGCGCGAAGAACCCATTATCGCGTTAGCGGCCCATATCCCTTGTCAATCTTCCTACCATCACTCGAGAACAAAACGCCCAAGTACTTAAACTCTTCCTAGTCGGGTAAGGCTTTATCACCAATTCCTATCGACGTTGCGACCTTGTTCCGAGCAGAGCACATCGAGCAGTTTTGGCCTGCTAACTTCAATACCGGCCGCTTTACATTCCGCTTTAAATAGATACCGCAAGCATTGTAGGTCATCAGTATTAAAGGCCGACCAGACAACATCTCTGCGTTAAGCCAAGCTAATGTCCTAATGGCATCAAACTGAAGACCCAACTTCAACAAAGCGCCACGTTTTGAAATTTTTTGTCCATGTAAACAAGTAACAACAGTGGAGACAGTAGACAGCCATGACAGAGCCCAACACCCAATGGAAAAGACTCAGACTTCCTGTCTAAAGCACAAACACAGCTCGTACATAGTTTGTACAAAGATGCCACAGCTACACGGAGGTAATGCGGAACTTTGTACTCCTTAAGTACATCCCACAACCTATCTCTTGGTACCAGATCGAACGCCTTCTCTAAATCCCCAAAACACATGTGGACTGGTTGAACGTACTCCCAGGTGTATTCGAGAATAGTTGAAAGAGTGAAAAGCTAATCCGTTGTTCTTCTATCAGAAGAAAGCCACATTCCTCCTCCTGCAACTGTCCCTCGACTATTGTCATATCTTTAGCTAAATGATCTGGCAAATAGATTACAGAGTAGGCTAATTAGAGTAATGCCCTATAAATAAAATAGTCTCTTCAATTTTCTTTCTTTTAGATTGGAATTACAAAGAGCCTTTAAAATATCTGGTTGAATCTCATCAACACCAACAGATTTGCCATTACGAAAATGGTAAATCTGCTTTTTTACGAAGTTTGTGAACAACAGTAGTGACCTCTGTTAAGGTAATTGAATATTAGATTAAACTCAAAAATTCTTTTTCCACAAGAGAATGCACGTCATCCGTATTAAGAATACCTCTAAAATGCTTATTCCAACGACTAAGTATTTTTCAATATCGGTTAGCAAATGCCCATATTGTCTAAAACAATCTGGGCAGATTTCTGCTTTTCAACACGAAGGGATTTGATCGTTTTCCAGAGCATCTTAGAAGCTGATCGATAATCAAGTTCGATACGCTCACCAAGCATCACCCAAGTTCATTTCTTTATCTCAGCAACTGCTAGAGCTTTAGCATGTCGATACCTGACTATACACTTCCGTTACCTATCCACAAGGCTGGCTTATAACCCACGTTATTCTGATAAATGACAGCTCTTACTACAGGTGTCCACCAAGCACTTCGAGGATTACATCCACTACAGTTACCTACAAATCTTCGAAGTCGCTTTGTCAGGCGAAGTTTTGAACATCGACCACTCTTGTTCGATATTATCTACCTCTTCTCGCAATTGGACAAAGTTCACCCGAAAATGGTTAGTAAAGACTTCCCTTACAGAAGGCACTTCCAGACGTTTCAAACGAACCCTAACACTACGTTTAGGTTCTTTTTGTATGGTAGCCTACTTTTTCAGCTTATCTTACTACTTACAAGGTAGTGGTCGGTTGACAACTCAGCATCTCTCTTAGATGATACTATTACGAAATCGATCATTGACTAAGAGTATCATGATGCCATGTGCATCGGTTGATTTCTTTATGTTAGAACATGGTGTTGGTTATTTACAAATTGTTAAAAGAACGAAAATGCAATAACTTAATACCTCTCGCGTTCAGATCGGGGTTCCGTTCTTCCCCACTAATATCTTCAAGGTAGCACAGTCATTGCCGTTAAAGCCGCAGTACGACTTTAATGGTAGTAGCACGACTTCAAGGTAGCACGTGACCATTGAAGTCGCCCAATAAAATAAGAGAATCACCCGCAGGTTTACCATCAAGTAAATCCTAAAAATCATCTACGAAAGCTACGTATTCCGAGCTAGCGTTAGGTGTATTAGCACACAACTGTTGACCCATTTCCTCCCTTGACTACAAGTCTCAAGGACCCTAACCTTTCATTTACTAAGCAAACCTTCTCTGCGGCTAACGACATTCGGGGTTTGTGAGTATTACCACATCGCCCGTCGACGCTTTCCCGTAGCAACCATCAAATAGTGCAAAGTTCAACCTTGATTCTTAAGTTGTGTACCGGAACCTGAATAATTGTGAGAAGTAACTCCAACTATTTCAAGACTGTAGCGATAACCTGTTTTTTTTTCAATTCAGCGAAGTAACGTTACACGTTCTTTCAGATAGACTAGTCTACTGCAGTAAACGTTGACTTTTAGTTCTTTCATTGCGCGCAACTGCCTGATCGCACGGCACCCGACTTTGACAATTAATTCAGTCAGTGGTAAGCTGCCCATCGTGTTGAATTTGTATAATTGAATTGTATCTCGGCGTCATTGTCATTGCCCTTGTTTTTGTTCAGTTATCTGCTGTCCTTCGTACTTTTTAGTAATAAAATGACATTTCCTGCAGAACACGGTTTTGTTCAAATCTTTGCTGTACAATATTCTGTGATAGCCCAATATCTTCTGTTGCGAATAAGCAATTCCTTAATGACCCTCCTTTGCTTTCTTAACAGTAATTCATCGTTAGGGTCATAAGAGGGATCTTAGCTAGCTAACCAATAAACTAATACTACGGCTGATACAAGCCGCTCACTTATTTAGCCCCTTGAATATTCGGATGTTGCCTAGACTGTACCTCGGCGAGATTAACTGATCATAGGCAAGACCCAAACTGAACACATCAATCTACGACGGATCGGTTGTGCCTGTAATTTCGGTCTCAAGAGATAAATCCAATGAATTGAGTAATATACGATGTATTCTAATAAGGAATAGAAGTCATCAGGAGTAACTGTTAGGTTATCATGTAATTGACGTAAACTGACGTATTTTTTCAAAGGCTATCTGCTGTAATTGACGTATGTCGAAGTTCTAAATATTATTTTAAAATTTTAATATTTACTCTTTGATCACAGGCGCATACACATTATTTTATGAATTTATACCACATGACAAATTTTTAATCCATCCAACTGTTTGTTTTTTCTTTAATTTTTCAAAATTTTATCTAACATTTTTGTTTTTATTAATTTTATTATTTATCGAGAATTGCTTTAAATTACAGCTTTAATTGCTTTAAATTAATTTAAATCAATTTAATTCGGATGTTGCCTAGACTGTACCTCGGCGAGGTTAACTGATCATAGGCAAGACCCAAACTGAACACATCAATCTACGACGGATCGGTTGTGCCTGTAATTTCGGTCTCAAGAGATAAATCCAATGAATTGAGTAATATACGATGTATTCTAATAAGGAATAGAGGTCATCAGGAGTAACTGTTAGGTTATCATGTAATTGACGTATACTGACGTATTTTTTCAAAGGCTATCTGCTGTAATTGACGTATGTCGAAGTTCTAAATATTATTTTAAAATTTTACTATTTGCTCTTTGCTCACAGGCGCATACACATTATTTTATGAATTTATACCACATGACAAATTTTTAATCCATCCAACTGTTTGTTTTTTCTTTAATTTTTCAAAATTTTATCTAACATTTTTGTTTTTATTAATTTTATTATTTATCGAGAATTGCTTTAAATTACAGCTTTAATTGCTTTAAATTAATTTAAATCAATTTAATTGCTTAAATAAACTTTACTAAACTTTAATCAATTTAATTGCTTTAAATTACAGCAAAATATCTAGATTAGCTATTATTTTAGTTATTCCATTAACCTAGATATTAACCTCTTATAAAAAAGAATTTATTTTTACGTGGCAAATGCGTGCTGGCGCACGCTTGCATGACCACAACAACAAATAAAATCTAAATCATGTGTCGAGCAGGTGGGTACGGAAGCGGCATTTGAGTGTAATAAAGAAGGGAAGAGCGGCGGACGTCGAGTGGGAGCTGATTCCAGTCGAGTGGGGCGGCCACAAGGAAGGATTGGATATCGTAGTTGTTAGAGTAATTTGGATTGTAGAGTAAGAGGGAATTACGGGAACGCGTTGATAGAGAGAGGTGGGACGAGTGTCGTCTAAGAAAGGGAGGTTACGAATGATGGGAAGCCAACAACGATGAGACGAAAAGTTACGAAAAGAAGGCGGAGTTGTATGCGGATGTGGATGGTGAGTCAGGAGAGTTGGGCAAGATATGTGGATGTGTGGTTGAAGCGACGGAGACGTAGGAGCAATCGAAGGGCGGAGTTGATGTGTTATAGGGGTAGGATGATGGATTTTTGAGAATTGTCAATAAAGGCTGAGACAGTAATCGATTTTAGGGAAGAGAAGCAATGAAAGAAGAGACATGCAAGAACGGAAGTTGATAAGTGGCCAGATACAGCGGATGTCACGGAGAATTAAGTTAGATGAGCAGACCTTGTTACGTACGAAGGGTTTAAGGGGAAGTGGTAATCGAAGCGGAAGCCTAAGAAAGTGAGATTATGGACTATGTGGACTATGATTGATGAAGCAAAAGGTAAAGGGGAGGATATATATTATGTTACCGGGGAGGAAGCACATTATTTTGGACTTATCGGGGTTTAGAACGAGAAGAAGATGGGAGAGACGTTTGTAGATTGAAGAAAGACAGTTGGAGGCAGAAATGCCGATATAATGTATGCGCTGGGAGGGTGCATGAACATAGATGAGGATGTCATCGTAATATCGCATTATGTTAAATGAGTAAAGTTTGATAAACGGAGAGATCGCAAAGCAGAAGAGAGAAAAGCAGGGACCTAGTACTGAACCTTGTTGGATCCCCTCCAAAAAATAGGAATGGTAGGGGAGGATGATGAATTAGAACAGACGCGAAAAGAACGGTCGGATAGATTAGGAGCGAACCATGCTATGGAGGGGGAGTAAAGCCGTAATCATAACGAAGGCTGGAAATGAGGGTGAAGTGGTCGACGAAATCGAAGGCGGTGTAGAAGTAGAGGGAGATGAGAAGATGATAACACTATATAGAGTCTTGTCACGAGAATGAGTAGGTTGTTGTAAACTTTCATGCAGGCGATTTCTGTGGAGTGATAAGAGCGGAAAGCGGATTGGAAAGGAGGGTACAGATTGGATGAAAACAGGTAGACGTTGATCTGTATTAATATGAGGCGTTCTATGAGCTTAGAAAGTGTGCGGAGTAGTGAAATGGGTCGATAGCTAGATTGGAGGGTCGAGCGATTGTTTCTAAAGGAGGGGACGAACGGTTGCGGATTTTTAGTGTGAAAGGAAGATACTGCTGCGGATGGACGAGTTAAACAAGGTTGTGAGAAAATAGGATATCGATGAGCATATGGATTTAATACCACTGTGGGTAGGCAGGGGATCGGCAGGTGAGGTTTTGTTGGGCAAGGACATGAGGACAGATGATACTTGGGTAGGTGGGACAGGGATAAGATGAAAGAGTTCCGGGATGATGAGGCTAGACTGGGGGGCAGAGTGGGTAGGATGGATACCGGGGTGAGAGATAGCAACGTGGATACTTTGGTCTGGAGAAATTACGAATAATCATTGGGATTAATGCTTTAAGACATATGAGCGAAAAATGATTGAGTTTAAAGTATTCCAGAGAGTCTTAGAGCTGAATGAAGTGATGATTTTATGCTGCCAGAAGGTATTGCATTTGGTACGTAGTAGGTTAAGATGAGACCAGCCAAGAGCAAGATAGGAATCACGGAAAGACGGAGTTATCGAGCGGAAATAACGTTTCAGAGAGCGGTGATAGACTCGAAAAGCATGAAGGAATCGACGCTTTGAGAATAGGTATTGAATGTCAAACCATGGGGCACGGTGCAAGCGACGGTGTGAGTGAGGCTTGGAGGGCAAGAGAAGATCGAGAGTGGATGTGAGTTCAGAGTCGAAAAGAAAGGTAAGATCCTGAGGAGAAGATGATGTTTTTGTGAGAGAGGATAGAGACGATTATCGTAAAGCAGAGCTGAGAATAGGGAGATCAAGATTTTTTCATGGCGACTTAGGATGGTAGGTGTGTGAGGCGGGGTTTTGTTGGAAGTGATATCAAGGTTGACCAGAGCGAATGGTAGATTAGGGTCGGATATGGACATCGAGTTTGTTAAAATGATGAACCATGACGGTATACAATGACGAGATTTAGAGTGATCGGGCTAGAAGAACGACACGTCAGCAATTCAAAAGAGCAATGACTGGAAAAGGCAGTGATTTTGCGAAGAAACGATGGATGACGGGTAAATGCGTCACAGCCGCCATTATTAGAGAATTCAGAAACGAATGATCTGAGAGGGCGGGCGGATTCGACTAGTGAGTAACCGGCAGAGGGCAGACGGCTAATGGGGAGGTCTTTGGAATCAGATAGCTAGGATTCGGTGAGGCAGATAAGATGGTAGGATTGTATTGTGTAGAGGTTGAGGATGATATCGGATTTATGGAGTATAGATCTAGTGTTAAAGGCCAATGCGGAAGCAGTGTGTGGTGGTTTTAGGGGCTAATGGAGAAGACACAGGGGGATATTGAGCGCCATCGAATTTTGGGGCGGGTTTGGAAAGCTTGAAAATTTCAGTTAATGTTTCGAATAGAGAGAGGGATGTTTCGCCGTTTTTCTCGCGACGCCGTTTTTTGATGCGGGTAGAAGATAAGCGATTTCGGATAGGGTGCGATTGATGAAAATGCGAGTTCATGAATAGGACATAAGTTTAAATGAGTTTAATTTATGGAGAATAGATCTAGTGTTGAGGAGGCTGAAGCTGAAACCGTAATGGGATATCGGTGCAGTCTTTACTGTAAATCTGTATATTTGAAAAAAAAGCAGTATTCATATCATTTTATCCCATATAATAAGTAATCATTATTAATCTATATGTAGAAATTGTGGTCACTGATTTTATAACATGGCAAACCGGCACTTCAAAGATGTATATACCGTCTGCTAGTCACCAATACGTTCCCCGGAGATGTCCGGTATATTATCTGTATGCAGCGTCGTTTTGTCGGGGCTTCCAATTCTGGTAGGTAAGTCACAACTCATTGGTGATTGACCACGCTCACAGGAATGTCGTCCACAAAGGGCAGCTATACTGAATCCATCGCCAACGTCGTTATTCTATCTCTGTCAAGCTGCAACAATACTCAATTCCCCGCCGTCTAAATGTCAGATGCCGGACGGTTCTCGTTGTCAATGTTGGAAAGCCATTGCCGATCGATACTCTCAATCAGCCTCGAGAAAAATGGAATGATCATTTGCTCATAGTACGGTATTTGAACCATGGTTGGACTGCGGAAGCAGATATAAAGCGTGATCTTTTCAGGATCGCCAAGTAGCACCTGCAACAGTGACGTATCAACTGCCTCGTTTAGGCTCGGGAAGACAATCAAATTCCTACATATCACGATGCTCTTACAACGTTTCTTCGCTTAGTGAAGCACAGCGGCGAGCTCAATGCAGGCAATGCCGGGCTTCAAAATTGTTAGGTGATAATTGAGCAAATCAAGCGCCTTATTATCTGTTGTGTGGGTCGAAATCAAGCAACACTCGAACTCCGAAACTTGTTTGTACACTGTTTATTCCAGTACTGGACGAGTCCACTATGAAATCTACCATCTCATCACATATTTCTTCTATCGAAATGCGTTTTACTCTCATTGTCTGAGAAATCTTATTGTAAGCGGCTAGTCAACCGTTAATAGCTATTGAAAACGGCTCAACAACCGTGTAATGTTGAGACAAACATGTTGACTAATTCCGGCAGGTTTTGAAATAAAACATTATCTGAGTTACACGTGCTCAAGGCATAAATGGCATCCTCTTCGGATCCTGTTGATTGAAAATTATAGCTCATAATCAGGGACACGTGCTTTCTGGATATATTAGTGGCATTTTTTGAATACACAAATGGGCCATTTGGTAATCTCTATTGCTCGTGATAAAGGGAACACGTTTAGGAAACCTGCGTATTTCCGTCCTCTTCACGCACAGACTCGGCAGTCATACCGCCACCAGCACTGACAGCGTGATCTCGGCTGGAGATCACACTGGCGTCGACGTTCATCAACGAGCCGGCAGTGTGTTGGAGTCGATCGATGGCAGCGACCTCCAACGTCGACGATACAAACAGCGTTATAATGAAAGGGTTTGAGTACGAAGGCGGCTGTCTAACCGGATATACGCCTTCTCTTATTTGAACATCATCGAGGCTTTCGCTATAGGCGTTTTGTGGATTATGGATGATAGTTTCGATTTGTGGATTATAGTTTTGCGGAATAAGGAAAACCATAGAGTTGACTCGCGGAGTTGGGTTGTTGCAATCACCAATTCTTACTTTCTATAATGGGTTGTCCTAAATCATCGAGGCTTTTGATAATAGCTTTGGCGTTCCCTCTATAATTGGTAATATAATTAATAATTATAATAGTAATACTAATATATAATAATTTTTTTAATTTTCTAATAATTTTTAATTTAAAACACAGTTATTTGAATGTTCATCATATATGAATGTTCATCATATATCCTGTACAATTATATGTTCATCATATAATTGTACAGGATATATGTACAATTATAATGGACACGCATCCCCAGCATTTGAAAATCAAGAGTAAAATATATATTTAAATTATTTCCGCACTGCTGCTTCCATCTCCTCGTAATGGTATTGCCACACATTTTCATCTGGGTGCACGGATACAGTATGATTGGGCTCGTGCAAGGGCGATGCTCAAACTTGATCGTATTCCGGCCATTACTTCATAACTTCTTTTGTGTTAAAGAGAAATCTTTTTCGCCATTGTCTTCAGAAGTATGGAGGTTGTAGGTGTGATTGCTCCGTTAGTTGCGAATACAACTGGGCAGAACGACGCATGCTCGATGTCAGTTATCCTTTCCTCGTATTTAGCCTTCTTTCTTTGCTCATGATATTCGAATGTTGATTATACAGACTTTGCGTGGTAGGAGGGAGCTTGATTATTGAAAATAGTGACGTCTATAAACGTCCGCTCTAATACCAAAAGGCCGCTGTACACTATGTCTGAACATGCTTGTAATAGTGCTGTCGTTGTAGTTCTCTAGAGGTGTATGTTGTTTTCGACTTGCTGTAGTTCAGGCTCGACCGCTACACCACTGCAAATATCGTTGAGCGTAGTTGCGAGTATATCCCGTATTTCATTATGTCGTATTGTCGGTAACGCACCCTTTAGCACGACAGTGCATGTGACAGACTAATGGCATCACCGCATTGACATTTGTCGGACATATTGCGGGGTGTCCAATTATACCGCGCAGCCAAAGCATCATGGAATTCTCGTGTGAATAAGTGTAGTCCTAGTTTTGCGATAGGACGTGCGTTCAACCAGCTAGAAGCGCCGAGTGCGGAAGCGTATTCGATTGACAAGGCGACCTGATCTGAAACCTGTAAAGTGATTTGTTCTTTTCGATAAACCGCTTTTCTTTCATTTGCATCATGTATGGCTCTCAAAACATTAGTTTGTGCTAACTGCACAATTTCGGGACCACCAGAATCGTCGTACGCTTGCCACAGCAATTTCGCGCTTTCAAATTGGGTAAATGCCTCGATTTGGAGATCTCGAAAGCCCAAACCCCCTAGTTTTGCCGGCAATGCGAATATCGAACGATCAGTAGATGTCGGTTCGTGTCCCGTAACTTTAGTGGAAAATTCGCTGAAAATGAGGTCAGTCATGGGCACAAACCAGGCCGGGTCACACAGTGTCGTGCGACAGATGTGTGTCCATTTTGCTTGAACAGCATGTACGAAGGCTGCATAGCATGAGTGTGAGTCTAGCTCTGAGATAGACATCAAATTTGTAATGAGCTATTTCCAATCATCAACTGATCTTTTGACAAAGTTTTCGATGAAATTAGTATCACCAACAGGGCTCCACAGTATTTTTAATCCGCATCGGTGTAGTAATAGTAATATTACTAATAATAGTAATATAGTAATAGTAATATATTATAATATATATTATATTTAAGCAGGTATCTCATGCTGCTTGTTCTTATCTCTGTGGATTGTGTGCAGCTAAAGCAATCAACGAAACCCGAATTGAAGTATTAAACTTAAAAGCCAGTTAATATCAAATGGTTCAAATAGTTGCTGGACAGACAAAGATAGTATACATAGAATAGTAAATGAGTCTATCAACTCATTTGCATCAATAAGCAGGTATCTCATGCTTTTTGTTCTTTTCAACGCACACCAGAGGTAAATAATCTTATTCTAAATTAGCAAACTCTCTTGATAAGAAAAACGCTATGGCCTCACATCTGATAGTTCGTAATTTACCCGTTTCTGAAAGCAAGCAACAAGTTATATTAAATCTCTTCGAGGAAATTGGTTGTCCTTTGGTCGGACAAAAACTAGACTTTCATCGACACCCTGCACTGCATACTAGCTCTCCTCCGTGGGATAAGGTAAAAACTAGCGTCAGCCATGTGGAATCATCTTCAAAATCTTCGTTTAAGCTTAAGAATTCATCTCTCTTTCAAAAGGTGTACTTGTGCTCTGATTTGTCGAAACTTGGATAAGAGATTACGGAGAGAATTATCCGAACGAAAAAAGTCAGACCCAAATAAGCGATATTTTATTAGAGGGCTTAAGATAGTTGTTTCATCAAATAGGGAAGCCCACGCAGTAAATGAGAGCTTCCCAGTACTCGGCGAAGTTTGATCTACAGGAAACAACGATCTTTCTAACCCAGCAAATATATGACTAACAATTGAAAATGGTTTAAATGTAAATCCTCCCGCAAAACTTCAAGTAAATCATCCAGTGTATCCTCTAATTGGTTCGACTCCCCTGCTTCCCAAGTCTTCCTGGAAAGTAGCCGTTTTAAATATCCGCTCTCTTAATAACAAGTTTGATTCAGTATATGATCTTTTCCTTCATAAATCTTTGGATGTTTTGTGTATAACCGAATCTTGGCACGTTGATCAGAATGATTACTCTCTTAAACGCCTCCGCTCTTTAAATCTCTCTGTGGTCGATAAGGCTCGTACACGACCTATTAGTTCAAATCGATCAATTAACCACGGTGATCTTATAGCTTTATCTAACTATTGGTCTCTGTTGCAATCATTATCGTTGCCATGTGTTCCTCTCACTTTCGAACTACTTGGGTTCCTTGTGAAATCCGGCTCGTTGTTTCTCAATATCTACTTATTCTATCGGTCTGGATCATGTCATCCGTTTGACTCTTTTTTCTGTGAACTGTCGAACTTACTTTCTTTCATCTTCCTTTCCGGTTTACCTTGCGTTGTACTAGATGATATAAATGTTCGCTTAGACCGTCCTCGTGATTCCAATACCCTAAAGACGATTTCTACATTTAAGGATCATGATTTCCAAATCATGTCTCCTCATTATTCTTCTGCTACCCATATTCTTGGCGGTACTCTCGATATTGTTGCCCTATCTTCGCGTCTTGCCTTGTCTTCATCATTGTGCATATCTGATCCTGCACTATCTGACCACTTCCTTGTTACATATTCTCTCCCTTTATAAAAATCAATGTTTTTGCAAAAATTATCTCGTGTCGTTCTTGGAAATTCCTCGACCTTTCCCTTCTTCGCTCTCATATTAACCGCTCTCCGTTTATGTATCCTTCTATCTACCAATCCCCTTATTACTTATATACCCTCTTTAACAATGTATTTTGCTCTATCCTCGATAAAATTCTTCCCCTTAAAAATTTTGTTCAATCAAGACAAAATCTTTTAACATGGTTCGACTCTGAGTGTGTGACTCCAAAACGCCTCCTGCGTCGTTCTTTCAGAACTTATCATCGTTATATCAGACTATCTTCATAACTTGACTTATCCTTTTATCGTTACCAATTCTTTGCTCTTCGTCGTTCGCATAGGCAACTTCTGCGTTCTAAGGCACATAGTTTTTGGCGAAACAAACTGGCTTCCGCTAATGACTCTCGAACTAAATGGAAAACTATTAATTATCTACTTTCTCATTCCTCTGTCACCTCCACTCTTGATCCTTCTCAATTATCCGATTGCCTAATTTCAAAAACTGTTTCTCTAATCGATTTGATCATCTTCCTTCCACAAACTTTTTGTATCTCGTCTGTTCGTATCCCTGAGCTCTTTTACCTACTTGCGGTATCTGAATATGTGGTATTTTGCCTTCATATTTCGTTAACTTTTATGTCCTCTCCTGCCGATTCCATCCCTACTCGAATTCTCAAATTGTTGTCAACAGACTTCACATATTTCCTTACCAGCCTCTTTAAATCGTCAATCGTGAATAGAATATTTCCTGTTCTTTGGAAAACAGCCATTGTTCGTCCCCTACTTAAAAAGCTTTCTCTTGACCACTCTCTTCCTTCATCTTATCACCCAATATCAATTTTACCAACATTATCTAAAGTTCTTAAACACCTTGTCTTAGATCAGATAAACAAGTATCTCTCTTCATCGCAGATCTACCCTTCTTTTCAATATGCTTTCCGCTCCAATCATTCCACCGAACTAACATGTCATAAAGTATTTTCTGATCTGATCTCCGCTCGTGACAAAGGACTTTGTAGTGTGGTAATATTGCTCAATCTTTCACCTGCATTCGACTTTGTCGATCACAAAATCCTTCTTTTTCGTCTTCACAATCACTATGGTTTATCTTCGTCCACCTTGGCTTGGTTCTCTTCGTATCTCTCCGATCGATCATTTTCCGTCCATTCTAATTCAATGTGTTCTCCTCTATCTTCTCTCTCTTGTGGTGTACCTCAAGGTTCTGTACTTGGCCCTATTCTATTTAGCTTCTTCTTGGAGATTTATCTGGCATAACTAATAAATTCTGCTTCAGAGTAATGGAGTACGCTGATAATATACTTCTTTATTCTCTCTCGTCTCCTCATTCCCTAATCCAACTTTTCATATCCGCGTCTAATTGTCTTCGTGCTCTATCAGAACATCTAATTTCTTTACGCATGTCCCTCAATCCTACCAAATCTAAAGTATTATGGATTTTACCCTCCACTGTTTCCGTTTTTCCTCCTTCTCTGTATCTTCAGACCACAATTATTCATGCAGTAGATAAACTAGTATTTCTAGGTATTCACTTCGACTATAACCTGCATCTCGATCCCTTCATTCGTGATAAAACTAGGTCTTCAAATATTCTTCTCCGTGATATTCGTCTCGTCAGAAATTCTCAAGATTTTAGTTCATGTAAATCTCTTATCTCCTCCCTTATTTTCCTATGTATTGATTACTGTCTTAGCCTTTTCATCTTCTCTTCAAAGTCATCCCTTAAACCTCTTCAGCGCTTCATTAACACTGCTGTGCGCATCCTTTTTCGACTTCGTAAATTCGATCATATCTATTCCTATTTATCAAAGCGTTGATGTTTGATATTTATCAAAGCGTTATAGATTTAAAATAATGTAAATAAAATTTAAATAATTGAATACTAAATAATATTATGAAGTTAAATTATAATAAATGATAAAAATATTACATTTGAAAAGGACTATTGCAATAGTCGAAAATTTGTGAATAATAATTTTCTTTTTCTATTCTTTTCGATGTTTAAACGCACTGAACAATTGTTTAGCACATCGAACGTAGCATTGGACAAAATAAATTATATTTAAAAATCTAATTAATTAAAATATAGTGGATTATAATTGAGTGGATTAGCTTGACTGTTGAGGTTTCTTATGGATGATCCTCGAATCTCTAAAGATACACATTTAAATGTGTATAAAGTTAAAATTGGAATAACATTAGAATAAAGTTAAAACTTTATTATAACGTTGAAATTTGAAATTTAAATTAAAATAAAAATCAATTTTTATCAATTAACTATTAAATAACATGATATAAATCAGAAATTACTTGTGTAGTCATTGTTACAATTAAAATTTAATGACTAATACTAAAATGTAGGGTACTGCTGTTGGCTTAAAATAAAAGTCAATTGTTATTAATTGACTAATAACTAACATAAGATTTTATTGATATTTATAAATAACATTTATAATTATAAATAATAAATAATTAAAATTATATTATAACGATAAAATTTAAAATTTTAATTTAAAATAAAAATCAATTTTTATTAATTAACTATTAAATAACAGGCTGTGTCAGAAATTACTTGTGTAGTTGATCTGCAATGAACTTATATGTATTCGTAGATGTATTGAATAATACAATAATATCGATGTGGCTCAATGTTTTAATGAGGTTCGGCGTCCCGACGGGATGTGTCCTCGGACCAACTGTCGCAAATATGGGCATGTGGAAAGAATGTTGTTCGCCAAAGAACCACACCTGAAGCCAGCAATATACACACGGTATATATTATTATTATAGTGTACAAGTTACTAGCCGCAAATGGCTGTTTCAACTGTTCACAAATTACATTTTAAAATATCAATTAAAATACATCCACGAATCCAAATTAGAGTTCACAATCCACTTCAGCAGCATCTTCTTGAAGTGTCTATTGCTAGTAGCATTGACGACGTCTTCAGGCAGCGAATTCCAAACATTCAATGCGCGGTGAGAAAGCCTACTCACACTCCTTATTTTGCCATGGGGGAATTTAAATAACGTAAGGGAGTGACCTCTGCGACGCGAATTTCTCAATTTTATCGAATTGGATGGGAACCCCTCTTTTCCACGAACCAAATGCCACATCGCTACAAGATCTAAATATAGTAGCCTCTGGGCCGTTGAAGGCATTTTTAAGCAAGCTAGGCGCTCATTGTAAGAATAAAGAGATGTAATGCAAAGTTTGGTTCCTCTACGTAAAATCGACTCGGTCTTTTTCATCTCAGCCTTGGTGGATGGAAAAGTTGATGCGATGCAGTATTCCACATGCGGACGGACTAACGCACAGTAGAGATGCTTAAATAATTTTGGATGCAGCTTACTAAATGTGTTCTTAATACAATACAAGGCCTTCATGGCTTTACCGTAGATATAATCGGTATTCGGTCGTGTTTTAAGGTCGTTATTCAAAATAATCCCTAGGTCTCTATGAACAGAAATGTTGTGAAGCTTATAACATCCTAAATAGAATTCATGATCAGATTTACATTTGCCGAGTTTCATATGAACGCACTTATCTACATTTATGGTCATACCGGTAGCACTGCTCCAGTCGTAGATTGTCTGGAGATCATGTTGTAGATGCCGGCCATCAGGATCTGAGATGCTATCGCACCACACTTTCACATCGTCTGTGAATGCCAGGCAGGGACTGTTTATGCGTAACAGAAGATCATTGAGAAATATAATAAAAAGCAAGGGACCAAGGACTGTACCTTGCGGAACTCCGGATTTAACTAACCTAGTAGAAGACATGATATTGCCAACCCTCACCTGAAATGATCTCCCGTCCAAAAAATCACGAATCCAATTGCATAACATGGAGGATACTCCGTAGTGTGCTAACAACCTAATCATCCCATCATGAGGGACGCGATCGAAGGCTTTCGAAAAATCAATAAAGATTATATCGAGTGAGCTACCAAAACTTAACGACTGGGTCCAAGTTTCGCGCGCGGTAAGCAAGTTCGTCAAACAAGAACGGGAGTGACGAAAACCATGTTGAGCGGACGATTGTATACCAAGAGAGACAAGATGATCGTAGACTCTAGTGCTGATGGCGCGTTCGAGAACTTTGCACAGAGAAGAGGTTAAGCTTATTGGCCTATAATCACCACAGGATGATGCAAAAATTTTTTTGGGAATAGGAACAACGGTTGCAGTTTTCCAATCTTCTGGGACACTGCCAGTGGCCAGAATTTTATCAAAGATAATAGTCAGGAATGGTGCCAGGTAACTCGATAAAGCTTTGAGCAGGTATGGGGAGATGTCATCGGGGCCAGCTGCGCTAAAAGGACGAATATTATTGAGATAATCTTGAATTTCAGTAACGCAAATTGGCCGGGATTCATTACGCGGAGGGATAGAGCACCCGTACCATATCATATGAGAATCGCAATGTGGTAAAGTGGATAAAGAGAACGAGGATGCGAAGGTCTCAGCTATATCAGTTTCATTTGTAACCAAGCCACATTCAGAGTGCACATGCTTGATTGCAGAGTTGAGCGTTCCGTTTTGCCGAGCATATGACCAAAATAGCTTGGGGTTGCGATTAACTTCCTTGATGATTGTAGATTCGAATTTATCACGTTTTAACGTTTTCATACGAGTACAGACGTTCCTAAGATACCTATAAATGTTGGCGTAATACGGAAGCGAACGAGATAACTTCCAAAGACGATTTCGTACTCGCAACATCAATCTCAGGTCCTTATCGAACCAAACAGGATATTTAGTATTTGGCGAGATGATACGCTTTGGTGCAAACACGTCAGAAATACCTAAAAGGTAATCCCCAATCACTTTTAGTGAGACTTCTTTAGTATTTGTTAAAGATAGTGGACGACGTTGACAGAAAGATAAAATTTGCTCATCAAGCACTTTTGACCAAACCCGTTTTACGATGGGAGCCGTAAAATGGCGGAATTTAAAGTTTGGGGTGACCTGTAGTGATAGCACGCAGTGGTCAGAGTTACCTATCGGTGGAAGATAATCCACTCGAGCTATGTCTTCAAGACGTTTGGAAAAAATCAAGTCAAGTATAGTATCATTGTTATGGGAAGAAAATCGTGTGGGCTCTTGAATGTGTTGTACTAGTAAGAGTTCATCAGCGAGGAAGTGGGAGATTTCTCTTTCTACGACGGTGCCATCATCAAATATTGTTTGCCGCCAATCTGATCTAGGTAGGTTGAAGTCTCCTAGAAGACGGAAATGAGAACTGATACTTATCGATCGCAATACTGACTTCAGAAGATTACAATCAGTGATCATAGAAGGTGAGCGATATACAACGCAGAGACTGATACCAACACGATCATACCCAATATGAAAGGTAATACTCTCGAACGAGCCATGCGGATCACAAACTTGATCGATGCCAGAAATTAGCAAATGGTCTCGAACGTACACTGCAACACCGCCCCCTCGCATACTGGACCTCCTGTCCCCTCGAAGTAGACGATAACCTGGAATATTTACAGTGGCATCCAAGATGTGTTCATGTAGCCATGACTCACTAACACAGAATATATCATACGCATTAACCTCAACATGGTATCGAAGCTCTACAAGTTGTGCAGGAAGACTTCGTAAATTTGAATAACCTACCGATAAATAGCAACGAGTTGCATTGGAATCCTTTTTGGTTTTACTAAGGCACGGTCTATCAAATACAATCAGATACCCTAAGGAATGGTCAGTGTTCTCTGAATTTACATGGAAACAGGGGTCCCGACAGTTAAAGGAGCCAACTGTTTCCAACGTACGACAGGACGCCACTTGACAACCCGAAAATCCCGTATGCATATATTAGCCTCACCTTGAGAAAGCCGGTGTCTCAATTCGATGTTTGCTTTTCGTAATTGTAATCGCTCATCTGGCGAAAGGTCACGAAGGATACGAAATGGCAACCCCCTAAGACGATATCCACGTGATAACAACATGCGCACATGATCACTAGAGGACAATATCACCTTCAACAGTCTTGGTTTCTCCTGTGTTCTTTTACCAAGCCGAAATAGCTTCTTCACGTGTATAGACGATGCTAACTCTTCATCACCTTCATGCAATAGATGGGATAATACCTTACGTAAAATAGACACGTCATGGTCCATATGTTCCTGTGAGTTTGCGGAATTGGACTCAGTAAGTTCGCTGAATAACACGCTATATGACCTGTCATAATGATGCCGAGTTATCTCAACCGACTTCGCATGTCGAACTTCACTATTTTCTGTAGGGGAAAAGTTCGATGCTATATGGGTTGGGGATCTGTTGTCTGAAGATGTGCACAAGCTGGACGACGAATTTGCTTGGACACTGGTGTCATTGTTGTCGATAATTGGCTTATCACATGGTGCAACATTTATAAGAGCATGCTTTGAATTCAATGAAGTCCGTAAAACACTGTCGCCCATCCGGCATTGAGGCTCAACTTCAATGTTGGAACTTGTGGCATTTACTACTGATTTAGGAGGCAAGTAATTTTCTAGCGTAGATGAAATGATGTGCGAATCGTCATCAGAAACTATCTTAGTAATCGTATATGACCTCTCATGTCCCCTTTTCCACACTCGAGTTGGCGTTGAAGCCACAGAAAGGCTATTATCATGTTGTGTTTTACTCTGGACGTGAGGGGAGATCTCTAGTTGATCGGCTTGTTTTGTGGTGTCTGTACATGAATTGGTACATTGGTTATTATCATTATCATCGGTAGGTTTGTTTTGCTCACTCCTCGTAGCCCTTCGTATAACAGCACTGCAAAAGCCGCACATGAATGATCGCAAGTGATATATCGCCTGATCTTTACTCTTGACTTTGACAATGCTCCACACATCACAGTTTGGCGCATCGCAGCCTACTTCTAACTGAGTGTAACAGTCGTCAGATAATGAGTTATTGATTCTGCCCTTCTTATATTTTTTGGTCATTGTAATCGTGAGACAACGAGGTATTCGCTTGTATGTTATTATATTGTTCCGTTTAAGTAATCCTGGATTGATCAGGAACTGGATTGATTGTAAGTAATCCTGGATTGATCAGGAACTGGATTGATTGTAATTAATCGTAAAATGCTTCCCAAGTAAAATATGTTTCGTTGTATGTTTATTGTATGTTATTGTATGTTATTGTTTGTAACATCCATATATTGTAATTTGCTAGAACAGTTATAAATTTTCTTCAATAATTTTCTTCGACAACTGTATTTTATTTTATCTCAAACTTTTTTTTTAAGTGTGTGTTTAAGCTGTAAATATTTTTTGAAGTTATGGGATTAATTAAAACATTGTAGCGATCTAAAACAATATAATTAAAATGATGGGTTACGATATGAAACATATCACATAAAAATTACTATATAATTTTATAATAATATATAATTACTTTTGATAATTATATTTTTCTTATAATTACCTATAATTACCTTTTGGTACCTATACAATCTAAACTTAGTTATCAAAAAAGTAAAAAGTTAATTTTGATTTAAAAAGTAAATTTTAATTAAAAAAATATTGAAATAATAAGTATAAATAAATAATAAAATATTAAATATAAATAAATTAATTTGATGTCTCGGAAAAATATTTTTTTCAATGCATTTACAACTTTAAGAGTTTTGACATACCCATAGTGATTTTATCTTTCAAATATAAAAAATTATAAATTTTAATTTTTTATATTTAAAATTCTTTTAATTTTTAAATTCGAAAAATTTAAGTAAATCACGTTTTAATTATGAAAAATTGGTAACGACAATTTGTAACGGAACACACAGAATTACTTAAGTAATTAATTATTCGCCCGTAATGATAATCGCCATTAAAACTCTGATTGAAATAACGATTAACGTTCCAGAAATTGAAATAATTAATTTGAAAATTTTTAGACTTATAAATCATATCAGCTAACTGAGTCTACATATTTTATAAAATAAATAATCATATGAGATTTTTATAATTTATATATAAAGTTAAAATTTAAAATTAAAATTAATTATTATGAATTGATTTATAAAATATATGTTGTATCAGAATAACAATTAGTGGCTAGAGCTCATCAGGAGGAACTGCTATGTTATCAAGTTTCTCCTCCTATTTCTCTAACCCAACAGATGGGGTCACATTTCATGCTATTGACATATTTTGATCAAGAAATTCCTATAATGAAATTTGAAAAAATCTTATTTATATCAGATAATATGAATAAGATCTCTCTAATAAGAGAAAATACAATATACCGTTGCAAATTTTATTGATTTAATCAAATTTATTGATTTCAATCTCTACCATTGTGACTGGGTTGATGACTATGTGGTTCGGATTCAAAGCAACTGAAACACATCTTTGAACTGTGAATTTGTTGTGGAGGGGCATATATAGGAGTATCGCGAACGACCGATACAATTACAATTTTGTAATTAAAATTTTGATATTTTAAATTGTTAAATATTATTGACATATTTAAGTCTGTAAATTCATTTTAATAAATCAACATTATTTAAAAGTAGGAACATTTATATTTAGACAAATAAAAGGTGTTTCAATCGGAGGTAATAGTAGCCCAGTTATAATGAGTTAAAAGACAGTATTTAAAAAGACTGATAAAACAGTCTTTTAAAAAGACTCAACTGTCCTAACTGGCCTAGATGTCATTAGATGTCATTAGATGCATTAACTGGCCTAGATGGAAACTTTAACATGAAAGTAAAAAGACTTTCAATCACAATTATTTACAATCACAATTATTTTAAAGTAGGGACATCTACTTGGAGCTAATAGTAGCCCAATTATAGCTGACTTGTTTTTAAGCTTTATAGAATATGAATTTGTTCATAACTGTGTAAAAACTAAATATAAACAATATAAATATATGAAATATATGTTTCGATACATTGATGATATATGTGTATTTAATTCTAATAATTTTTATTCAATTAGTGAGCACATTTATCCAGAAAGCCTTATTCTTAACAAAACCAATATTAATGATAAAGAAGGTGTATATCTAGATATGAGCATTAAATTAACATTAACTAAAACTACTATTAATTTATATTGTAAAGCTGACGTATTTAAATTTACAAGAAACATATTTTTGAATGAGCATTCATGCATACCATATAATATAAAATATAATACATTAAATAATGAAATTTTATGATTTAAATGTTTATTTTTAAATCATTTTTATGAATTATTTTTTTTTGTAATTCAGATCAGCTAAATAAATGCATTATTTACGAATTAAGTAAATTAGAGTAAAAATGGCGAATTGACCAATTATATTTTCAAATACGTATACACAATGGTTTGTATAACTCAATTACTCCATAAACATCAATATTCAGCGATTTACCGATAAATAAATGTGTTCCTTTAAATGAAATTTACTATTTTTGAGATGATACTTTATTTTTAATCTTGGTTTGTATTCGGTGTAGTTGTCAGAAAATTAACTACCTTAATAAACAGTTAGCAAAATCTTTACAAAGATTTACTTTTGTTGAGTTTAAAAACTAACCGTTAAGGGCAGGTTGTGTTTCTGAAATCGTATAAAATAGTTTTATTATTTTTGGCTGGAAGAATTTGAAAATAGTTATTCTCAACAAAGTTAGCTCCAGTAAGTTATAAGCGCCAAGGTTAATCTGATGTGGACAGAAGTGTGTGAGCAGCTTACCAAGGTAAGTAATAATAAAAGATTCTACTCATAATACCAAAATGTGTATTTAAATTATATATATTTAATATATATACTTAATATTTAATTTTAAATTAGGAATTTTTTAACAAACTTATTACAAATTATTTAATTAATATTTAATCTAAGATTATATTTAATTATTAAAAGGTGATTTAAAATATTGTTAAAAATATCTAACTGTAGGTAACGATTATTTGAAAGTAATGATTATTTTAGTAATTATCCAAAAGTTGATAAATTTGAGCTAAAATTAGCAGCATTGTTTCTTGAGGATTGTTATCACTACGACGTTTTGTCACTTCCTTAAATATTTTGTTGTCTGTAATCGAATTTAAATTCATAAAGCGTCACTATTAAGCGAATTTAATTTTGAAATTTAATTGCTGTGGATGATGATTAAATTAATGATTAAGATGTGATATACAATAGCAGCACACACCTTGTATATTTGCTTGCTTATAAAATTATAAGTTTAAAGTGCAAATTAAAACTTGTTATTTATTTTATAACATTCTATTTACAGGAAACCTGAAGATGTCTATATTTTCTTATTTATAAAATATAACTTTTTTTAGAATTTATAAAAATGCTACTATTTTTTGCTTTAAACTAGATTTTGTTGTCGCATTGTTTCTATTGAATACTATTATTTTCCGTGGCCTTATATAGTGAGTATATGAGTTATGGTTAAGTCACGTCATATAGAAACGTTGCTTTAATTACGACCACCAACTTTATGATGAAGTCTTTATTATGCACGAAACAAAGAGAACTTAAATAAATTCCGAAGGAATGTGAATTCTAAATAACTGAAATCGTCGCTTTTGTTTAGTAGAGTTTGTTTTAAACGTTCATTAGTTCCATTTACATATTTGTAATTTGATTACAGTTTTTGTCCAACTGATGCGAAATTTGCAACCTGTTCTGATGACAGTTCCATTCGAATTATTGATTTTATACGATGTAAAGAAGAGTGCGCGCTGCGAGGTAATGTAAAGATTGTGTCATTTATTAACATTTATCAGATATTACATATTACATTACTTACATTTATCAGATTTCGTTATTAATGGATAATTTGAAAATATCATGAAGCAATCTAAATATAAGTGAGCTCATATGCATTATCAGTTGACTTATATATATCAGGTTTAAAAATCTATATATTATGAAATATTGATTTCCTATATTAATATAAGCGACTAATAATCAGAACATAATCGAAGATGACTTTAGTTAACCTTGCGACCACGTTAAGCTGGATTCATATAGCATACATTCACAAAGCAGTAATAAATACATGAAAGAGTTATTTTAATTCAATTTTTTCAATTGCCAAAAGAAACATATTTTTCGACATCTTTAACAGCATTAAAGTTGAGCTTGTTTTTACTAAATCGATCCATACTACGCGTACCATTGTATTTCTATAATTCCATTCTTCTGCAAAGACTTTCATATTAGTGACACAGGGAAAACGACCGAGATTTAGATGACCATTAGGCAACTTAAAATATTTGGTTGGCTGCATCACACATCTCGTATTCAAATCATGCACTTGCTTGCTTATTGTTGAATCATGACTGGACGTTCGGTTTCTCTATCGAGACAATATGAAAGGCAATATGTGCATATTCATTTACTTACGTCTGCACTTCTTTTGGCATAATATACGAGGAATGCTAAATAATTTTCTAAAAGACGTTATAAAAGTGTTTTCCACTTTAAAACTCAAAGTCTTTAAGTTTTATGCCATCAAGTTACAGCATTAAACGAGGATGTCACGTAGTATACGAATGTCCTTTTTTAAATAAACAATAATGGACACAGATAAAACAGAGATAAAACTCGGTGCCTGATTTAGACAAGTCAGGCACTTGCTAAAGATTGGAATCTCGATAAGTCTGATGTTACAGAAATCTGCTATATTTTGAATAAATTGAAGATTCGCTGATTTATTTATTATTGAAGATAGTACTCATTCTGATTTAAACGATGCCAAAGTTGAGCTACATATGCGACAAGCCATGTTGTTTACACATTCGATTTTATCCATTTCACTCTGAGATAAATAGTAACATGTAAAAAGTAAGAATTCTAAATAAAGTTCTTCTACTCGAATTAGGCCAAAAGTTTCAAGATATTCGCAAGCGTCAATTGTTTTTAAAGAGAACCGGATTATTTTTGATTTGCTTAGATTAAGCATCAAGTGGTTCGTTGAACACTAAACTAGAAGATTGTTTATTTCCGCTTCCATACAATCATTTGAGTGTCTAATATCGCTTGCTACATTCAAGAAGGAAATATCATCTGAATATTTACAACATTTGGAGTTAACCTTAGTGACTGCTAAGTCATTTACAAATATGGCAAATAATAATGGGCAGATGACACTTCCTTGAGGTACGCCTGCTTTCAGTCTACATAAATCTGAAGATGATTTAGAATGTTTTATGCGTTGAAACCGGATTCTAAGATACCCGTAGACAAAATACAATTGCCATTTTGCGATATAGGTGTTTTCAAGCTTACTTAATAATACGGAATGATTGATCGAAAGCTTTAGATAGATCTGCCTGTATACAATCGGAAAATGTCTAGAGTTTAATTCGTTTAATACATATCCAAATATGATCAATAGGGCATCAGTGCAGCAAGTATAAACTCTGTAAACAGATGAATTTTTACTTATACAACCAGACAGAGAAGTTCTAACACGACGTGAAAATGCTTGTTCAAGCAGCTTAGCAAAAGCAGGAATTAAAGAGATGGGCTTGTTGCTAGAGCTAGATATTGGTTTATTATCTTTAGGTACTAAAATAACATCTGAACATTTTAAGAGACTTGATACATGTCCATGATAGAATATTCGAAAAAATTCAGCGGGTAATGGTGCGGCAATAATATCGGTTATTTCAATTAGAATTCAGTTTAACGGAATAGGCCTGGCAGCTTTTGCCTTCAAAAGTTAGCAAGATCCTTCATAACTTCAAATTCACTAACGTTACAGTAGTCAAAACAAAGTGAACTCCTTTTTAAATTATATCTGTTATCATTAATGGTCCAATGGTTTTGTCCCATAGAACAAATGGATTGGTTAATATTATTCAATTTGTAAACCAGAGAGGTTTTATCTAATTATGTGAGTTGAAAGGCCTTCGTTTTTGATAGCATGGTGGCAATACCTTTCCAAAATTTATTTGACCCATCTTTCGTTTAAGGAATTCTCCCTTAGCAGTTTTGATTTTTGCAGATAACTTACTTGACAAAAGCTTATATTTTGGTAAATCCCTTTTCCTAAAGGCCTTATCTTTCTGTACTTAAATTAATCTTATTAGAGGAGTTATCCAGACAGTATCTCTTAAAGATAAGGCATTATCTCTTAAAGATAATATCTATCTCTTTGCCAGATAGATAGAATGGTTTGAATAATTATATCAACACTATGGTTAAGTGAGGTAAATGAGGATGCTTTTTATATATCTGTTTTCATTGCTATCTAACATTGTGTGGACGCTTTTATCATAAACAATATGTTTTGACAAAGTCTGTCTCTTTCATGTATTCGATGGTTTTAATAAAATACCACAATTATCAGCATTTGTTAAAGGGTCACACCTTATAACAGTCCTTAAATATCATTGAATTAGTAAAAATCTTATCAAGAAAAGCTTTATTTCAGGTTGGAAAATGAACGATTTGAACTAATCCTAGTTCGCTAGGCTACTCTTCGAAATGAGCATTTTTAAAATCCCCACGCATTAATAAATATTCAGGGTACAATAGAAAAAGATACAATATGTTCGATTGTTTATAAACTTTCGAACTAGTGCTTGCTTACTGAAGATGGACAGTAGATAATTATAGTAGAAACAGCGAAATGTCTATTTCTTGTTGATTTATGAACTTTATAAGCTAAATATTCAAGCCCCTCTGCAGAACCATCTGATGTTTTAGATTAAACCGACATTATTCGAATAAAGGCACATACACCACCTCCTTCTCGACCCATTCGATAGAAAAATATACTAGAGAATTCGGAATTTGTAAGCAAAACAGAAGATTCTTTAGTCAACCAGCTTTCAGTGAACAGCGCTTTATCAATTTGATTGTATTGCCTATTAATTTATGATAAAAATCATATACAATATCAAATTTGTATTACATGATAAAAATCAATTATATCATTTCATATTACATATTAAAATCAATAATATCATTTCATATTACACGATAAAAATTTTGTAACATTTTCGAAAATTACAATTTATCCTATTAAATGATAAAAAAACATATGATATCATATCATATTAAACAAAATAAATCACATTATTTTATATTATATTATAAAATAATCATATGATATCATATCATATTACACAATAAAAAACACATTATATTATTTTATATTATATTATATTATATTATAATATATTATATTATATTATATTATATTATATTATAAAATAATCATACGATATTATATCATATTACACAATAAAAATCATTGTATATTTTTATAATATATTAT
Organism: Pomphorhynchus laevis; assembly: GCA_012934845.2. Taxonomy (NCBI): domain Eukaryota; kingdom Metazoa; phylum Acanthocephala; class Palaeacanthocephala; order Echinorhynchida; family Pomphorhynchidae; genus Pomphorhynchus; species Pomphorhynchus laevis. The sequence goes on from WNNJ02003657.1 coordinate 155,066, forward strand.
AAAATAATCATATGATATTAAATCATATTACACAATAAAAATCATATTATTTTATATTCTATTATAAAATAATCATATGATATCATAACATATTACACAATAAAAATCATATTATATTATTTTATATTACAAAATAATCAATATGATATCATATTACACAATAAAAATCATATTATATTGTGTTATATTATAAAATAATCATATGATATCATATCATATTACACAATAAAATAACATTATATTACTTTATATTATAAAATAATCATCTGGTTTCATATCATATTACACAATAAAAATCACATTATATTATTTTATATTATATTATAAAATAATCATATGATATCATATTACACAATATAAATCACATTAAAATATTTTATAATTTATTATAAAATAATCATATGATATTATATTACACAATAAAAATCACATTATATTATTTTATATTATATTATAAAATAATCATATGATATCATATTACACAATAAAAATCACATTATATTATTTTATATAATATTATAAAATAATCATATGATATATTATCATATTACACAATAAAAATCACATTATATTATTTTATTTTATATAATAAAATAATCATATGATATCATATCATATTACCCAATAAAAATCATATTATATTATTTTATATTATATTATAAAATAATCATATGATATCATATCATATTACACAATAAAAATTATATTATATTATTTTTTATTATATTATAAAATAATCATACGATATTATATCATATTACACAATAAAAATCATTGTATATTTTTATAATATATTATAAAATAATCATACGATATTATATCATATTACACAATAAAAATCACTATATTATTTTATATTACCTTTTAAAATAGCCATATTTTATTATTTTATATTACATTGTAAAAAATATATTATTCAATATTACATGATAAAAATCACATTATAAATCATAAGATTATAAAAGATATGGAATAAACACTTAGTAAATATGTATATAGAATTTGACGGATTAACATAATATTGCAATAAAAATATAAACTTTTTAAAATTTAATGTTTATTTTAAAAAGCATATCTCCAAAAACTCAAAATTTAATTTCTTGATTTAATTTTAAAATATAGGTCACGGTTCGGAAGTAAAATGTGTCGACTGGCATCCTCACAAGGGTATCGTTATATCTGGAAGTAAGGATTCTCAACAACCTATTATTCTATGGGATCCTCGTGGAGGCAAGAAAATTACTACTTTGTAATTTTGTAAACTTGGAATTTTGATTAATCAAATTTTTTCTAAAAGGAGAGCTCATAAAAACGCTTGTACAGATTTGCAATGGAATCGATTAAATGGAAATTGGCTTATTAGCGCTTCAAGAGATAACCTTTGCAAACTATTTGATATACGATGTTTAAAGAAAGAGATACAATGCTTTCGTGGTCATAAGAAAGAGGCTAGTTGTAAGTCATTCGTATTTATTGTTTTTTATGTTGCAAATCTCAATTTTTTAGTTTCTTTTTCTTTACGTTTCCATTTAAAAAGGCCATCTATTTAACATTCTATTTAACATTCTATTTTACAAAAGGAATAAATTTCCGACAAATTTATCCAGGTAGCCTCATTCTTAAAAGATACACATATATTCATATGACGTCAAAATCAAACCATCAAATATGAAAAAAATTGAATTTATAGGATCCTCTAATTTGTTGAAAGTGTTCCAATGGGTGGTAATAGTAGCCCAATTATAGCTGACTTGTTTTTAAGCTTTATAGAATATGAATTTGTTCATAACTGTGTAAAAACTAAATTCAAACATTATAAATATATGAAATATATGTTTCGATACATTGATGATATATGTGTATTTGATTCTAATAATGTTTATTCAATTAGTGAACACATTTATCCAGCAAGCATTATTCTTAACAAAACCAATATTGATGACAAAGAAGGTGTATATCTAGATATGAACATTAAATTAACATTAACTAAAACTACTATTAATTTATATCGTAAAGATGACATATTTAAATTTACAAGAAACATATTTTTGCATGAGCATTCATGCATACCATATAATATAAAATATAGTACATTAAATAATGAAATTTTAAGAATTGCAACAATATGTAACGATATTGGCTTTCTTGAAAATCATTAAAATAATTTAATAGATACATATTTTAAACTAGGCTACTATAAAAATAACATCAAGCAGAAAATGGTAAAATATATAAATCAACACAATAATATTAAAAATAAATTTTAATATGAAATATATGTTTCGATACATTGATGATATATGTGTATTTAATTCTATCCATTTTTTATTCAATTAGTGAATAAATTTATCCAGAAAGCCTTATTCTTAACAAAACCAATATTAATGATAAAGAAGGTGTATATCTAGATATGAACATTAAATTAACATCAATATATATTATAATATAATATAATTATATTATAATTACAATATAATTTTCAAAATTTAATAAATATTGTAGGGTAATCGAAATTAATACTGGTATAAAACACTATTTCAGTATTAATTCCACAAAAGAATTTTTAGAACAGACAAAAGGAATAAATTTTCAAAATATAAATACATACGATTTTAGTACGCTTTATACAAATTTAGATTTTGCAGATACTAAAGAAGCGTTAGTAAAATTAATTAATCCTTTATTCGGAAAAAGATATACATATGTATGTTCTAATAATTATAACGCCTATCTAACAAAAATTAAACCATCGAATAAATATAAATATATGGATAAAATTAAATCAGCTAACTGAGTCTACGTATTGTTATATAATTATAAAATAAACAAAACATAA
>WNNJ02003658.1:0-70114 GCA_012934845.2 Pomphorhynchus laevis
ATTTATATAAAAATATATAATTATAAATGTAATTTTTATTTTATATTATTTTTTAAAGAAATTTTATATTCGTAAAATTAAATTAAAAGCAATAATTAAATTAAAAGCAATAATTCATTTGCCCGTCTCTTGAAACAATACTAGTGAACTTATACATAAAATCATCAACAATGTTTACTGGTAGTGATCCGATATTTTCAAAAGAGCGTTTCACTCAAGGTAACCCTCTGGCCATGGCTGCATTTGCCATTTCGACTCTACCACTTATCCTACATATTCAAAAACGTTTACCATCAGTGATTCAACGATGGTACGCAGACGATGCAAACTTTGTCGGTCCTAGCGATGATTTATCTAGAGCCTGGAAAATACTAAAAACAATAAACCCAAAATTTTGATATTACGTTAATCCACTAAAGACACAGCTGCTAATACACAAGGAAGATGAATGAATTCGACACTAGCAACTTCAGTGGCTGTAAAACAAGTGAGCGTGCTATCGAAGTACTCGGAACTCCCATTCAGGCAGAAGCTGATGTTTTGGATATTATAAAAAACAGGGTAAGATCCAGGGCATCCACACTTGAAAGATTAGTTAAAGTTAGTAAAATTGATCGACAGACTGCTTATTCCGGCTTAATACACTCTGTGCAATGGAAATGGATATATACTTACAGAACAGTACCAATGTGCACGGATGTCACTAGATGTCTGAAAAACCTATTGTATAGCGGTTTTATTGAGTCAATCACACAAGCGAAAATTGAACAAGCACATAAAGAATTATTAACTCTACCGTTCAAGTTAGGGGGCATTGGGTTAGTAGATCCGGAATACATCGCTGACTTTGAGTACGATTGTTCTCGTAGAATGTACGAAACCTATCGAGACGGGTATCCGGGAAAAACCTGAGGGATGTTCAAACTCAAACAGCTAGAAACATTTCGTACATGAGATTAAACGTAGTCAAATCGAGGGAAGAATTAATACTAAAATCTCTACAAGCGGATTACTTTAAGATATTGGCACATGCTTGTTACAAGGGAGCTTCATCGTGGCTATCTTCCCTACCTCTACGTCACGAGGGGTTTCGGCTTACAAACAATGAGTTTAGCGATGCATTAGCAGGTCGCTATGGATGGTCTTTGCGAGCATTAGAAAATAAAAAATGCATATGTTCTTCAGAAATGACTATCAATCATGCATTTTCGTGCAAGACTGGAGCGCTACCATCTATCAGGCATAATGAAGTAAGGAATATATTTTCTCACCTCTTATATATATTTTCTACCCTCCACGCAACTGATATGCAGTGGCGTGGAGGTTGAACCAGTATTAGCACCCGTACCATCTGATTATCGTTTTAATAACATTAGCACAAGCGTATCGAAAAAAGCGAGTCTGGATGTTGTATGTAGTAGACTATTCGGAAGCCGGTTTGAGCGGACATTTTTGGATGTCGCGATATTTAATGTGCATGCTCCCTCTAACTCCCGAACTGAGTGTAAGGCTGACTTTGAATACCATGAAAAACGGAAAATATCGAAGTATGGATAGCGAATTTCAAGTTTAGAACAGGCGCATTTCAGTCCGTTAATTTTTTCGTCTTCAGGAGAATCAAGTCAGGAATCTAATAGGATAATGAAGCAAATAGCGTCAAAATTAAGCTCAAAACGCGAACTCCCATATCCTCAAATAATAAAAATATACGAGAGAAAATTTCATATGCCTTAGCTCGTGCTGCATCTGCCTGTTTAAGAGCGCCACGCTCTACATATGGAAAACCTGTTCACGATCATTTTCGATCAACAGAAGATATGTCACGAAAGCCGGAAGATTCGAATTAAAGAGAACTGAGTTTATGATTGAATTTTTGAATTCTTTACTTTTGGATTCTTTCTTGTATGTTTTACGAAAATAAAATTTCTTCTTTGTATTTATATTTTTATATGAATAAAATTAGCTACAAAAATAAAACAATCACCGATTGTTTTCAAGAGACATTTACATAAGTTTGCATTTGTTCTTAGTAAATAAAATTAAGAATACGATACCTGCTGGTGTACTATTTTTTAATTCTTTTATTGAGCCTAACAAAAGTTCGTTATTTGGATCAAAAATCAAACCATCTTCATAGGCACGGCAAGCATCTTCTGTACGATCGAGCAGTCGTAAAGCAGCACCTTTCCTACTGTATCCCTTAAATCAAAACTACAGCTTTTAAGAACGACCATTTGAAAACTTAAGTTTTTAAGTTAAAGGAGTTTAGTAAAAAATCTGTCACACTGTATTATTTCGAATATATTAGTTAGATAAGTGTTCGAAAAATCAAACGCAGTCACATAGATTAAAAAATTACATCAGTCATTGACATAATATCTTAGTTTTCCGTCAGTAATTTTTTATACATAATCATTATGCTTATCCCTAAGGTTCATTTGACTCAATGTTTTGATACCTTTATAAAATCTGGTTTTATTTCGATGCACTTTTCTGCATCCTTTAATGAATCTTCGGCTTTGTTCATCTTTGCGTATGCTGCTGACCGATTACTGTAAAGAACGTGGTTTGAAGGATCCAAAGTTATGGCTTCTGTATAAAATTCAATTGCCTCTTCATTATTTCCAGCAGCAAGTGCCGCATTCCCTTTAACCTTTAATTCTGTTACCTGATAAAATAAATAAATAATTAAATACTCAAATAATTCCTTATCACCTTCTCAGCAGACATAAGCGCTTATTTCAATCTGAAACAAAGAAAAATGATATAAAATTAAAAAGAAACATTTTGCTATAGTAATAATATTAATTTATTTGACGTTGCTAATGCGTACAAGCTGCCACGCTATCAAGTCCACAAAACATGAAGTCCAGAAGAGAAATTGTTTAAATGGGATCGGATTTAGCATTTGAAGCACGGCATTGAGGTTGATAGGCGTATATGAATGTGCATATGATTCTACGAGAGAGGAGCAGTCACAAGGAAGGAGCGGAAGCCAAAAGAGGTAGAGTAGTTTGGGGCATGTAAAAGAAGGGAATTACGAGAACGAAATAACAATAACCGGTACGAGAATTGTCGAGAAAAGAAGATTGAGAAATGAAAGGGTATGAAAAGTTACAAGGCGGAAAGCAACGAGAAGACGAATTTGAACACGACAATAAATTGTAGGCAAATTGAGAGAAGCAAGATGGTGGAATTAGCAACAAATCGTTTATGACCTAACACAAATTGATCTATTTTATAACAAAACATCAAGATAAGTATAAATATAAAATCATGAGCCAATACGATTTACTAGAAAATTTATTATCAAAAACATCTATTATCTAACAATTTTGCAAAATCATTGAACACTCCAAGCTAAACAAGAAGTCCTCATCAGCTTGTAAAAACTTGTAAATACACAAGGCGGCGTTTGTAAAAATGGACTTCGAGTGGATAACGATAATAAGAAAGTAGTGAAATACAATAGGGGTAAATATGTAAGAGAAAATTCGTGTTTTTATGACAAAAAAAACAATTATATACAAAATATGAACATTATATTACTGTTTTGTCAACTCACCGATTTATCCAGAAATAAATATTTTAATGCAGAATAAATATCCAGAAATAAATATTTTGATGCAGACAAGTCTTTTTGAAGCAGATAATTTGATAAAAAGAATTATTATGATTACTTCTGATTCTCGGCTTCGACTGCTTTGAAAACGATGTTGAATTTGTAATCTCTGATATATACTTTTAAGTGAATCATTAAGCTATAAAGATTATGTCAATTAATGTCAATTCGAAGAAAAGGGCTGTGCTTTAAAATAGTTTATAAAACTTAGTTGAAAACGACTGTCACATAACTAGGATCGCTATGCAATTGTACAAATGCTCATCAATCTTCTGCAGTAAAAACGACTCTGCAGTTGTTTTTTAATTTTTATACCAATTTTTATAACCCATTGTTTTACAAACCGAATAAAAGTTAATAACATTAGAAGGAATTGTTATGTTATCAGGTTTTGTTCACAACACAAGAGAAAACGGCAAATTCATAAAATTCATTAAGTAGAGGCCGTCAAAGACATTTAATTATCTCTACGTCAAGTAGTAGCTTGAATTATATAACAACTAGAAAATAAAAATTATATGAAATTCGATTACTTAACTAAAACTGCATATTTGTACTATACATGAATTTAAGAATGTAACGATCTTAATTAAAAAAATTTTAACCGAAAAAATCTTTAACACAGTCAACAGATAAATAACGACATGCTATTAGAACAAATGACATGCGAGGTCCCACAAGGTTTAGTCTTAAATCCCCTGCTTTACTCTCAACTGCTTGGAGATATCCCCCGTATATCAAACCTTACTGCTTTAACGTCATGCTATACGCCGATGACATACTCATCTATGATCATGCATTCTCCCATCGCATACACAGTATAAGCATTTCTGCCTCCAACTGTCTTTATTCTATCTACAAACGCCTCTCCCATCTTCGTCTCGTTCTAAACAAAGACAAGTCCGAAATAATGTGGATCATCCCCAGTCAACCTAGCATATCTCCTCCCCCTGTATCTTTTGCCTCATCAATAATCCCCATAGTCCACATTTAAATCCTTCGTCCGTGACTAGGTCCTCTTGTCTAACTTAATAATCCGTGACATCCACCGTATCCGACCCCTTATTGACTTCCGTTCGTGTAAGTCACTTATTTCATCGTATATCTTCCCTAAAATAAATTAGTGCCTCAGCCTTTTTGCCAATTCTCCAAAATCCATCATCCTACCCCTGCAACGCATCATCAACTCCACCGTTCGAGTGCTCCTACGTCTCCGTCGCTTCAGTCACACATCCAAACATATTGCCCAACTCCCCTGGCACACCATTCACATTCGTGTTCAACTTCGCTTTCTTCTTGTCACTTCGTCTCATCGCTGTCGACTCCCATCGTTCATCAACCTCCCGTTTTTAGACAGTACTCGCCCATCTCTATCGCTGCGTTTTGTCATTCATACTTACTCCACATTCCTAATTAATACATCAACTACGGTCTCCGATCCTTCCTCATCGCAGTTTCTCGACTGGAATCAGATCCCTCTCGACGTCCACAGCGCTCCCTCCTTTATTACATTCAAATACCTCCTCCGTTCCCTTCTCGACATATGACTTAGATTTTTTGTTGTGGTCACGTTAGCGTGCGGCGGCACGCATTTGCCACGTAAAAATAAATCCTTTTTTAAATCAGATCACTTAACAGAGTGAATTTAACGTGAATTTTTCTGGGAACATTAGTAGAGAAATAAATCAGGAAAACTATGCGATTAACGGAGATATGATGATCCACTTTGGGCCTCCGTAAATGAGCTGATTCCTGTAACTGTAATCGAGATACGTGAAATACTTTTATAGGTCTAACATCTCAGAAAACCAGGATTGAAATTATTACGGAAAGAATATGATACCAGGACATACACTTGAAATAAGTATTGGACATTTGAATAAAATCAACAGCTATTGAATTTGATTGTAAAATCCTTAAGGAGAACAACATTATACTAATTTCGAATTCATTGTCAGACAAATTAAACGCCATATTTGATTCCGAGGATTAGAGAACTTGGCACTTGGTGTTTGACCTTACATGATATTAATTTCATACAAGATCAGAAAGCTTAAGTTCAACCAATTTTAACTAAATTTACAGTCTTGTATCAAAAAATAGTCAAGTTGTCAGTTTTATTTACTGAAATTTTCGATTACATTTAAGTAATGGACAACGATTTCCCCATTTTGAGATTTAAATTGAGCTTAAAAGAAACAATTTCTGGTAGTGACGCTGGAACGAAGAGGGTAGACAATACACTTACCATAATTGAGACTATTCACAGTCAATATCGTAACTACAAAATTCATGTAATTCAAATTTGATATGGAACGTGCTCCTTCTCATATGGTCATCGGAAATGAAAACAATTTTGCAGGGAAGCACTTAAAAAGACATTGAAATATGTCATCCGCGGAAGAAGTTCTATTGTAAACTATCCATTTCAGCAGCAAACCATGTTTAAAAATTAATCACTTTTGAATATTTTCCATCGTATAATTGGAAAATACATATGCATTTCCACACTTGTAAGGATTTAAATTGTCTTTTAATAATAGAAACGACTTGTTCATAATCTTTGCTCCTTCAATTTAAATAAATAGACAAAGTATTACAATTTGCATCGTAATTTCAGCATTCTCATTGCTCAAAAATGCAATATATAGGCAATCATATCACTGCTGAGTTGCATTTCGAACACGGACAGCATTCTATCCGTGACAACCAATTCGTTTGCTAGGCGTTATGCGTAACACCACGTCTAAGAAACTAATACTATAAAAATATGAAAAAAGAATGAAAAATAAAAAGATAAAAAAGAAAAGGATGGCTTATCGCTATCCTCAGAAAAAAGATGGCGATAAACAATGTTGTTGGACGCAGTTGTTACTTGTAAAATAATATTTAATAAATAATCAATAGAAGAGCAGCGATCAATAAATAATTTATCCAATAAATTTTCAAACGCAACTGCGTTCATCAAATCCAGAACAATATTAAAATAACATAAAATAATGGACCACTTAAAAGAAGTCAATGTTCAAATAAAGAAAAGGAAGGCAGGTAAGTGACGGTTCCTTTCAATGGTAAAAATAGTACAATTTGTGCGTTTTTATTTAAACGTGTTAGGATTTAACGTTACAATCTTTGTTGATCGATTGTTGTATAAATATATAAGCAAATATTTGAAGTCTAATCATTTATTGTGCGTTAATCAACATGGTTTTAGGAAGGACCGTTCCACTGTGACTAATTTACTTGTGGCTCAACATTCATGGGCTGATTTAATTGATCACGGCACGAATGTAAATATTATCTTTTTTGACTTTTCCAAAGCATTTGATTTGGGGCGTCATGACTATCTTATTATCAAAATGCAAGATTTGGCAATTGATTCGAATGTAGACCGCTAGATACAAAATTTTATAACTGGAAGGTCGTATCAGATTCATGTAAACAGTTTGTGTTCGGAATGGCACAGCGCATATATAGGGGTGCCGCAACAATCTGTGCTGGGACCTTTACTATTTCTAATATTCATCAATGGTCTACCAGGCCTATTAAGTTATGATTCACAACATATGCGGACGATCTCAAGATATGGAGAGGTATAGAATCCTTAAATGTTTGCGTGAAATTGCAAATGGATATCAATATCTGGTGTGAGATAATATCTGCAAATAACCATATCCGATTACAGCGTGACATTGACAGGGTAAATCCATGGAGTGTTAATACTTGAGTATTGTTTAAACATTTCTAAGTGCTCACACATTCGTCTCGGCAGGTCCAATGTGTCTTCCTTGTATAGTGTCGGGACATCTAGTATCATTTCGACCAATCAGGTTCGTGATCCTTACATACTTATGCAATCGTAACTTAAAACTAGAATGGATACTGAAAGACGTTGCAGTTCAGCAAGGAAGATAATTTATCTGATTAAAACTTGTTTCTTGTCAATAACTCCTCAGTGTTTTGCTCGGCTATATAATGCGCTTGTTCGTCCCCATATCGAATATGCTATCCAGGCATCATTCCCTTCTACAAGAGGTGACATGAGGGATTTGGAGAGAATTCTACGTCGTGGCAGCAGGCTCGTTCGAAGATGTAAAATGATGACTTATTGCGATCGTTTAACTTCAATAGGCATAATATCAGTGCAAGCCAGACTACTCGTTCTGGATCTGTTTGCGATGTGGTCTATAGTAAGGGGATAGACGGCTACCTTAGTGAATGTGTTGAATTGAATGTCCGACAAAGTCGCAGGGGTCATTCTCTCACGTTACGCGCAAGACAAATTGGAAGGTCGACAATGGTATTGCGATTGTCACGCAGAGTGAGAAAGCTGTGGAACGCATTGCCTCACGACTGCGCCATCATTGAGCCAATTCAAAGCCATGATCAACACTTGGATAAGCACGCTGATCAAGGCAACATTGGAAGTTCTTATCCTTGGTTTGGTTGCAATTGATATGTTTGTTTCATGTGTTGTAATGTACGATGAGCGGGCAAAACGGCCTTTTAGGTCAAATCCCTGTATATAATAATATTATTGGAAATTTGGCTGTTAAAAATGATTTATTAATTAATTCATCAAGATGTGCCTACATGCGAATAAAATGTTCACGAAATTTTATTGCATCGACATATTTCCTTGAATAAAAACAGATCGAACAAGCAAACTACTTTAAAAATCTGGTCATGCTGATTTCTGATGATTTGTCGTCTTAACGACATACCGATTATGTATGTCGGGTCATTTAGTTCAGCCATTCGCCGTACATTTGATTAACTGTGTCCACAATCATTTCGAACTATGGCTTATGTGTTTATTTTGAGTAATTTACAATATGAATCCCAGTGTACTTATCCGAAGACTATACGTGAGAAGATCCAGATGGAGATTATGTTAAGGCGCGGACCGTGCTTCATCCGCGTGCATCTAAGCCCCGAGATGTTCGAGAAGAAACGCGCAGACTAACATTCAATAAGCTTAATTTTCTTTAACATTCAAAGATTTTCAAAATTGATTGTTTTTTGAAAAAAATAGTTACAAGAGAATTGCTGGAGAATTATTATTCTTACAAGAGAATTACTGTGATTTGCGTGATAAGCTAAGGCTGATTCATTTCCATGGTGATAGGATATGGCATGATGGTTAAAAACAAAAACGTCAATAATCGTTCGCTCATATATTCCACCGTTAAGACCGCAACATACAACATCCAAACGGGCTTCATCGTTTCTACAAGTAGTTGCTAGCGAGAATTCATAAAATGACTCAACCCTTTGTAAGTTAGGTTCCACTTCGACTGAATGGCATACACGAGTCAGTTCCTCCGCAATTACATCCCTCACTGAGTTATGCCGAATCACTGTATGAGCTCCACGTTTACATGACATTAGATGATTGAGTTCTGCAGCTTTAAAAAAAAAGATTTATTTTAACGTGGCAAATGCGTGCCAGCGCACGCTTACATGACCACAACAAAACAAAACTGTGAATCAGGTGTCGAGAAGGTGTGAACGGAGGAGGTGTTTGAATGTGATAAAGGAGGGAGCGCGGCGGACGTCGAGAGGGAGTTGATTCCAGGCGAGTGAGGCGGCGACGAGGAAGGATCAGAGACCGTAGTTGTTGGAGTACTTAAGAACGTGGAGTAAGAGGGTATGACAGGAACGAAGCGATAGCGAGGTGGGGCGAGTATCGTCTAAGAAAGGAAGGTTGATGAACGATGGGGAGCCGACAGCGATGAGACGAAAAGTAACGAGAAGGCGGAGTTTGATGCGGATGTGGATGGTGGGCCAGGAGAGTTGGGCAAAATATGTGGATGTGTGGTCGAAGCGACGGAGACGAAAGAGCACTCGAACGGCGGTGTTGATTATTCGTTGTAGGGGTAGGATGATGGATTTTGGAGAATTGGCGAAAAGGCTGAGTCAGTAATCGATTTTAGGGAAAAGAAGCGATGAAAGAAGAGACATACAAAAACGGAAGTCGATAAGGGGGCGGATACGGCGGATGTCACGAAGAATTAAGTTAGACGAGCGGACCTTGTCACGGACGAAGGGTTTAAGGGAAAGGTGATCATCGAAATGGAAGCCTAAGAAAGTGAGATTGTGGACTATAGGGATGATCGATGAGGCAAAAGATACAATGGGAGGAGATATGCTTGGTTTACGGGGAAGGATCCACATTATTTTGACTTTTCGGCGTTTAGAACGAGATGGAGATTGGAGAGACGTTTGTAGATAGAAGAAAGACAGTTGGAGGCAGAAATGCCGATATCGTGTATGCGATGTGCGGGTGCATGAGCATAGATTAGAATGTCATCGGCGTATTGCATGACGTTAAAGGATTAAGGTTTGATAAATGGAGAGAGATCGCCAAGCAAAAGAGAGAAAAGCAGGGGACCTAGGACTGAACCTTGTGGAACCCCGCAAAGAATAGGGATGGGAGGGGATGATGATGAATTAGAACAGACGCGAAAGGAACGGTCGGATAGAACGGTCGGCTTTGCCACAAACACATCTAGAATGCGGTACATCTGAAGGTACCCAACCGTATCGCAATGCTATAGAGTCCATGAATTGATTTTGCGTAAGATGATATCCTTCACTTTTCAAAGGTAGCGTGCTCAACCATATGGACGCTCCCTTTGTAGTTGCATATTGTATGGAACGAACTGTTTCATCAGAAAGAGCTTGTCTTATTAAATCTAATCTCCATTTGAATTTTTGTAATCTAATTCACGAAATTTCCTAAGTGACATCTAGTTGTGTGTTTAGTAGTTCGTGTCCTATACGATTTATACGATATGTATCACATAATTTTCTCGAGTTTAGATATTCTGTTGTAGAGATGTATATTGGATCTACAATGCCTATTCCGTCGAGGGAAATTGGCGATGATAACAAAATGAATACTTCATTTTCAATTTTCTTTTTTAGAAGTTTTAGAAGAAACTTATTTTGAATCTGTAGTTGTAAGGGAACTAGAAGTTCAAGATTACAGTTTGTGGTCCTCATGAAATGGATCCATTGCCACTGTAAAGAGTGCAATAATCCCACGTATGCGATGTGCGGATCTTTCTCGGCAACTACTTCAAGTTTTTCCACCAAATTGGTCCAGCTTGCTACCTTGTCTTTCAGGACGTCATCCATAAAAGCTTGAGTTCCGATAGGAACGCCGAGCACTTCAATTCCATGCGTGTTCACTTCGATTCCATCAAAGTATATGTCAATATTTTCATTCTCAAGATCAAGCAGCAATTTCGTTTTATCTTTATTTACGATAAAACCATACTGAGGGCCGTGTTCTTTTAATATTGTCCAGACACGTTTTAGATCTCTAGTGGAACCTACGAAATCAACATGGAAATGAATCAGCCTTAGCTTATCACGAAAATCGCAAACGAGCAAAATACGAGGATATAATCATAGATAAGGAAAGAGCTACATTCATACCAACCGTATTTAGGGTCGCAGGCGATGCTAGTCCAAGTGCACATAAAATGTTAAGAACTATAGCAAAGCTTAATTCAGAGCGAACACAATTGCCTTATGCTGATCATTTGAATCATTTAATGCGCAGAGTAACATTTCTATTGTGTAAAGCAGCATCGAACAGCATCAGAGGACTACACACGCGTTATCATGCCAACGGGAGGGGCATGCCAACAATTCTCCACAATCACATTCGTGACTTTCTGGCGAGAGCGCTAACGAGTGTCTGTTCTGGAGTCGGTATTGAACCTGTGTTGCTTCCTGTTCCTGAGAACGCGTTGTTCACACGTTCCACAACCACAAGAGACCACGAAGCTCGTCTGGACATTTGTGTAATGGTATTTTTTGGAAATAGATTGGAGCGGACATTTGTCAATGTCTGTGTGTTCAATAATCATGCTCCATCATGCCAATCCAAATCGGTCAACGCAGCTTTCGCATATCACGAGGATTGCAAACGGGCAAAATACAACGAATGAATTAATGCGATAGAACAAAGCTGCTTTATTCCATTTGTCCTTACTGCTATTGATGGAGTTTGTTCGTCCGTGACGAATTTGCCAAAGTCGTTGGCAAGATAAATTTCCCAGGTGCATCGATGTGACTATGCCGATGTTGTTAATGACCTTCGCACAAGTATCAACGTATCGTTAGCTCGTGCCGAGTCAACATGTTTACGCGCGCCGCGATCGAGGAATGGAGCGCCCGTGACCCTGACTAGCATTAGCAGTCCTGGGGAACGGACATGTCACTCTATCGATTTTGGACTGAGGGCGGAAGATAATAATACAAATTTATTTAGTATGGCAAATGTGTACAAGCTGTACGCTTACAAGTCCAAAAATAAATTGTTTAAATGGGATCGGATTTGGCGTTTGAAGCACGGCAGGGAAGTTGATTGGCGTATATGAATGGACAGATGGTTCTACGATAGAGGAGCAGCCACAATGAAGGAGCGGAGTTCAAAGGAGGTAGAGTAGTTTGGGACATGTAAAAGAAGGGAATTACAGGAACGCAAGGAACAGTAAACAGGACGAGAATTATCAAGAAAAGGAAGATTGAGAAATGAAGGGGTATGAAAAGTTACAAGGCGGAAAGCAACGATAAGAAGACGAATTTGAACACGACAATAAATTGTAGGCAAATCGAGAGAAGCAAGATGGTAGGATGTATGATCAAAACGACGAAGACGGAAGAGAATTTGGACGGCTGCGTTGACGATGCGTTATAGGGGAATAAGAGTGGATTTAGGTGAGTTGGAAGATAGACTAAGACAATAATCGAGTCTAGAAAAAAGGAGAGAAGATATTAGAGTCATACAAGAAGGGAAATCGATCAATCTACGAACTTGACGGAGGTTGCGGAGTAGCAAGGTAGATGAACGTACTTTATCTCTAACGAAAGGTTTAAGTGAAAGTCGGTTGTCAAAATGGAAGCCTAGGAAAACGAGATTATCAACGATAAGAAGAATTGTAGAATTTAATGATACGGAGGGAGGTTCAAAGCAGAGGCGTTGAGGTAGGATCCAACATAATTTTGGATTTATCAGGATTTAAAGAAAGGCGAAGGGAAGAAAGATGATTGGAAATTGAGACAAGACAGTTGGAAGCAGAAACACTAAGATCGTGAATACGATAAACAGGTGCATGAGCATAGATGAGAATGTCATCAGCATATTGCATAAGATGGAAGTTAAATTTATGAGAAATCGAAGACAAATCACCGAGAAGAAGAGAGAAAAGCATAGGGCCTAATACGGAGCCTTGTGGAACACCGGACGGAATATACGAAGGATGGGAGAGAGAAGAGTTAGAATAGACGCGAAATGTACGGTTTGATAGATATGAAGAAAATCATGATACAGTGGGTAAAGAGAAGCCATAATCATGACGAAGGTGATGGAGAAGAATCGAGTGATCGACGATGTCAAAAGCAGACGATAGATCAAGAGAAACTATGACACTACATAATTTATGATCGCGAGATATGAGTAAGTCGTTATAAACTTTAAGACAGACAATTTCTGTAGAGTAATTAGAGCGAAAAGCGGCTTGGAAGGGAGGAAATAAGTTAGAGGAAAAGAGATATTTATTAACTTGCTTAAGAACGAGACGCTCAAGGAGTTTAGAGAGAGTTGGGAGAAGTGAAATAGGACGGTACGAAGATGGTAGTAAAGAGTCGAGAGATTGCCTTTTGATGAGAGGACGAACAGTGGCGCATTTCCAGATGGAAGATGGATGAAGACAGAAATGTACCAATGTTTTTTTTTCTTTATTGCGAATAAAATTGTACTGTGAAAAAAGACTTGGCCATAAGGCTATTTTGCCTGATCACAGTTTGAAAAAAAAATGAAACTAAAAAAAGAAAAGAAGAAAAAGAAATCAACAAGCAAAACAAGAAAAAATCACTGCAAATATGTCCATGAATCGTTTCTCGTCTTCTTGATGATCCATGTTTTTAATATTTTTTGAACAAATGCAGACTTCGGGCGGAAGCAATTTCCTCAGGCAGAGAATTTCACATATTAAGTACCCTGTGCGACAGTCTCCAGCATTTTGGATACCTACCATGTTTCGTTTTATAGACAGTTTTGCTGTAACCTCTCAAAATCGATAAACGCAATGTATCGAACCACTCGAATAACCGTCCAGCCGGCGTACATACCTCTAATTTAGAAGTAAGAAAGAAAAAATAATTGGGTTAAGGGCATTGATGCTTATTATCTATCTGCCCCACTAGCTTCCAGCATTCCCAATGTTGTCCTTGCATCGCCCTCGCATCGCATTTATCGTTCTAATATCTCATCTTCCCATTATGTGCCTATATCTTCGTCATATTTGCATACTTCTAATTTTTTCACTTGTCTGTTTTTATCACTCACCTACGTCTGTCTACTGATCCCCGAGTATTTGATCCTATTCCGACTACTCCCGTTACTCCTCAATTTTCACATATGGGATTTCTTTCTGGCAATAGGTGTATGATTATCTCAAATATTGAGCCATCTAATTCCTCTTCTCTCCAAGCCCGTTTTGATGCCGATGTTTTCGAGTTCCGCTCGATCATGCCACTATTCTTCCTACGATAATCCGTATTTCTTCAGTGATGTATCTTCACTTTATTTGTATCGTCTAATAAATCCCATTCTGCCCCCGATTCTTCTCGTTCACCTTGTTTTAAAAGTTGTTTTTAGAAACTGCACCCAAACCTTCTATCCCATCTCAACGGTTTAAACGTGTATTATCATCTGCTTGTCGTTTTCCCCAATCGTTCACGCTCTGAAATCACTCAACTTTCTTCTGCTCGTTTTGAAAAGCGTCGACGTGAAGTCAATGGCGAGTCATCATCTATTGTAATAAAAAAATGTAGATGGAAATTTTCGAGTAATGCACCTACGTTCAAAAATTAGTTGAAAACCTTTCATTTCCTTCTTTAGCTAACAATAATACAAAACGCTATTTGCGCCTATCTTCTTAACACCCGTTCGGTTCTTCACAAAACTAACTTACCTCTCGATCTCTTCACACAACAATAATTTTATATTTTATGTCTAACTGAATCTTGTCATACTGATTCTGATAATCAGAATCAGTATGACAAGTAATACTTGATAATCAGTATCAGTAATACTCAACTTCGCTCGTATCTATGCGTCTCTTACTTGAAGCTCAAAAAATGCAGAATTTGACAAAATTTTAAGAGTCCTTGATCCTATGAAATCCAAATCAAAAGAAAACAAAATCAAGAGTACATCTATTATGACTTAATATCTTATTCATGACCCTGTTAAAACTAATACTCTCAAACTTCAAAGTTCGAATTTGTCTGATGCGGGGACGATCGATACATGTATGCCGCCGATTCGTGTGTGTGGACGATGGTATATGCAAGATCACGTATTGAACGGAAACTACTCGACAAACCTATCTTAATTCTCTATCGAGCACCCCTATCATTCCCACTTCTATCTGCTTTTCTGCCTATACTCCTACCAGCTCTGTTCGTCCACAACATCAAAAAAATCCAATCATCTTAGTCCACGAAATCCAACCCTATCAAAAGCTTTTGATAAATCGAAGAAAAGCGTGTCCACTCTGGTTCCTGCTTTCACCGCATTCGACCAGCTATTCCGGGAGAATACAAGGTTAGTGTAGGGTAAACAGATAGGCTTGTAAAAAGCTTTATTGAGTAATATCTACAAATGTTCCGGGATAGTAAGTATTGTTTCAGCTCGGCTGACCTAAAGCAAGTTGCGTTATCACAATGTATAAACTCCGGATGGCCGAACGTCGAAAATAGCGGTTTAAGCTTCTCAATCATTGTTTGTGAACTTGTGTCTTTGCAGGGAAAACCGAATGGAAAACGACTGTATTCTCGACCACGACCAGGAGGTAAAGATTTCTTTGTGTTGATGTTGGTAAAGGACCTTTGAAGTCCATGGATATCCGCTCAAATGGACGAGTCGACTTTATAACATGGGATCTTTCTAGATGCGGATACTGGGGTTTTATCTCAAAACAAACTGATCAGTTATTGCAATTTAGTCTTACGTCGTCGCATGAAAACGGTAGATTGTATTTTCGTACATATGTTGTTAAGCGTCGTATTCCGGGATGGCACAAATCAACGTGTAGTTGTTTAAGAGAGGCTAGATCAGCCCCTGCTGCGCAGACTCGCGTTAAAGTGTCGGCAACATGGTTTTGCTTGCCAGGTCTGTAGATAATCTTAAATTTGAACTCTGCTAGTTCGAGACGCCATCTATTAATCTTCTCATTTTTGATTCGGATCTTGCTCTTGTTGTTTAGTATGAACGATACGGACCTTTGATCAGTAATAATCGTAAAGGGGCGTCCGATAAGGTAGTGTCTCCACTTTCGAAGTGACTCCACAATGGCATGCGCTTCTTTCTCAATTGCCGAGTATCGCGACAACGGATTGTCAACGACCGAGAGAAAAGTGCCACGGTTCTTCCTTCTTGGCTGAGAGATGCGGCTATGGTTTTCGTGGATGCGTCAGTTTCGACAGTTAATGGCTTATTGTTGTCAATGTGTAATAGTGCGGCTTCCATTATGTCCGATTTTATGCCTTCGAACCCTGCGATTGTCTCATCATTCATGGGGAACTGTGAAACGTTAATTTTTGCCATTTAGAGTGAAAAGTTTGCTATCCAATTCGCATAGTTAGCAAACATACCTTGCACTCGTTTAATTTCAGACTGACATAATGGAATTGGCAAAGATTTCAAAGGCTCAAATCGTTCCGGGTCTGGTTTGAAGCTACCATTTCTGATCTGATATCCGAGAAGGTTGATTTCTTCTCTACAGAATTTGCATTTTCCATTGTTGAGCTTTAAGTTTAATGATGTACAGACTGAAAGAAATCGATCTACATTTCGGTCATGCTCCTCTATTGGGCGCCACATATAGTGATGTAGTCTAGGTAGACGTATGTGTCAGTCAAATCATTGTCCGCGATTATTTTATCCATGATTCTTTGAAAGCATGCTACTGCGTTCGTTAAGTCAAAAGGAATCCTGGTAAATTGATAAAATTTGCCGCATGCTTCGAACACCGTATATTGACGATCGGATGGTTGGATTTCGACTTGGTGATACGCGGATTCAAGATCAATAGTTGAGAATAATTTGTATTGAGATATTTCCGTGGTCAGGTTCTCTATGTTTGGAAGTGGATACCCGTCGAGATGTGTATATTGGTTTATTGTCTTGGAATAGTCCACAACCATTCGTTTCTTTCTTCGCTGGTTAGTCGTCACGAATGCTTGTGCTCACCAAGGCAATGTGCTCGGCTCAATTATGTGTTCCCGCAGAAGTTTGTCTATCTCATTACGTATAAACGCATAGTTCTCGCGTGTGTGTCTTCGAGATTTTGTAATAATAGGTGCATAGTTCCCTTGTAGGTGCTCAAATAGCTTTGGAGGTTCGGCAATGTTCATTACTCTCAATGAAATTGGTTCTTCTTGACCGTGGAATCGAAATTGGATGTTGGAATGTCACTTCATTAAGTCGATACCAAGGATGATGTCTGAACAAAGATCGTCTAGAACCAGTAGTTTTACATTACGAAATGGCTTTCCTTGCATAGGAATGTTGACTGTTATCAAACCATTTAAAGTTACCTGGATTCCTGACGATGCCATTAATATTTTGGATTGCAGACGCCACACTTTCACATTTAATCGTGTTATGTGATTCGAGCTTACGAAGTTCAACGTGCTCCCGGTGTCAAATAAAGCGTTTAGGCAAATGCCGTTAACAAATACCTGTTGCGTAGCAATGCTGCCGCTTGATCCGCAAAGCCCCCCGTTACTTTGGAATGCAGCGTTACAGTGACCCAATCGGCAAATCTTGGCGAAGTGTCCTGTTTTTTGACACTTTTGCATACCGAATTTCGTGCGGGACAATAGGATCGTCGGGTAATATCGTCAGACGCTCTGGTCGTAGATGAGATTCCACCATAGAGATAATATTACTCAATAAATTGTAGGTTAAATAGATACGCTTTTAAAAAAGCTTTATTGAGTAATATCTACAAAATAAAGTAATAAATCAGTAAGTGTATATAGTTTACATCAAGGGTTAAAATTTACAATGTAAATGGTAAGGTAATTTCATCACAGTTAGTTATCGTAGAACGGTGAGGTCTGAAACCGTGCTGGGCATCGTTGAACATGTTATTGTCTTCTAGATGTGAACTTACTGTACGAAGCAGAATCATCTGCATTACTTTGCACGCAATGAAAGTTAGACTTATGGGACGATAATTGTTAGTTTGACTGCGATCACCCTTTTTGAACACTGGGCAGATTATAGACCTTTTCCAGTCATCCGGTAAACTTCCAATGTATAGAGAACTCTGGAATATAGCACATAGCGGACTTGTCAACACTGTAGCCATCTCGCGGAAAAGTATATACGGAAGGCCATCCAGTCCGGAAACGCGAGTACGTGGAAGCTTGAGTAGCTCTGTACGAACGTCCTCTTCGCTAATATATATGTCATTAAGACATGATCGAATGAATCTGGGAATTTAATGAGACAAATAGTCGTAATCCAACTTAGCTTCTTGAATCACAAAATGAGCGGAAAAGAGCTCTGCAACTTCGATAGGTCAACAATTAAATCACCCGCGTTGTTCACAATGTTGTAAAATTTATCTGACGCAATATTACGGCGCAGTAGATGATTGAATAACTGCTTAGGGTTCGAGGATGCAGTCCGACATATGTTAGAAATGAAATTCTTCTTTAGTATCTTAATATAAGTTACCTTGTTTCTCAATAATCGTTATTTATCAAAGGATAGTCTACCATCTTTGTACGCAGAAAATGAGATATCCCGTGATCTGATTGCACGTTTAATTTCAGAGTCAAACCAAATTGGAATACGGATGCTCGTTTTCTTATGTTGAATTGGTAAGAAGAGTGTCAATAACACAATCAGAGTACGTTTGAGATGGTTCCATGCAGGGTTAGTACCAATGATAAAAGGATTGGCCCATGCTACCGTACTGAGTATACGTTCCATACTGAGAAAATTAGCCTTCATTGGATTGACTTGTGGAATTGTTTTGATTGAACGAGGGCATGTGAGCGAAACTACAATATCACTCATACGATGGTCACTAGAACCGATTAATGGATCATAATTAATCCGGTCAATGATAGAGGCATCAACCGATAGGCATATATCAAGTAGAGACGCACTATGTTCACGAGCGCGTGTGAATTCGTGAATTAGCTGATTAAGGTTCATGTCATTAATGGTGTCGAGAAGATTTGCTGATTCAAGGTCACAACCAGGTAGATGCACGAATTTTATCCTGTCAACGTGGGGCATATTGAAATCACCAAGAACTATCACTGATGACTTAGTTCTTAAATGTTTTCGCAATAAGTTACAGATAGACACTGTGGATGAACGATGTGATTGATAGAATAAGCCTACAATGAAATGACAATTATCTGTCGCTGCTAGTTTGACCCAAATGTACTCATTTAGGTACACCGTAAGCGCATGCATCGATTAGTCTTACCGACAAAGAATCTCGCGCGAAGATGATGACTCCACCACCTCTTGAAGATAACCGATCCATACGAACAAGAGAGTATCCATCTAGACTAATTTCATCATCACATATTTCTAGATTAAGCCAGGTTTTCGTGAGTGCTACAATATCCGCATGTTTTTGGTTGACAACAAAGGAAAGTTCGGATAACTTAGTTGAAATACTAAGTATATTTGTATATACGAGCCGCAAGTTAGGTATATGGTAGTCTTGTTGATCATAAATAGGTGGGTTGCGAGATTAAAAATCTTCCGAATGACCGCGATCATGAAAACGGAGTGAACTCGTCATTATTGTTGGCCCGGTAGCGAGTTTAATGCTGCGCAACGCAAGATGACAGGGTATACTTGCTGCTCTAGAACACGAGGCGTCCAGTGAACACGAACACGCCGCTGCATTACATTAAAATTGTGAATAGTCAGGTTTGTTTCGCCTGCTGCAGTCCGCCTATGAAGTTCTTGTTTTGCAGTTTTGAGTTTCTCTCTATTTTGAAGATCAAGGTCCCGTAAAAATCTAATGCCTGATCCACGCAGACGGTATGCGTGTCTAAAGAGTGATTTAGCTGACTCACGAGTATTTAATATCACCTTAAGCAAACGAGGTCTCAAGCTACACGGTACACTCTTTCCAAGACGAAATAGCGATAAAACCCTCAGAGTTCACATCATTCTGATCGCAACCCGATAGAACCAATGACAAAATGGAAGGAACCTTATTGAGATCGTCATTCTTGCGATGCTGATAATTCACAGATGATGACTCCTCAACATTCGCTACAATAACTGCTGGATCTCGACCACTGTTTGTGCCTACATTTAAGCAAACTGCGCGATAGCCAGCTGAGGAATTATTCGGCGTTGCAGCTCGAGGGTGAATATTTGCCTGGTTTAGGTTGATTGAATCGACATTTAAACGTAACTGTAGAATAGACTGTTCCAACCCACTGTTGGAGTGATATCGACATTTATACGTAACTGTGGAATAGACTGTTCCAACCCACTGTTGGAGTGATAATCCACGACCAAGCAGTCAGACAAATTGTTGATTGGTGCAGACTCGTTAAGATTGTTCGTTGATGATGACTCGCGGGAATTATGTGCTGGTAGGGAATCGTGAACATCATTTGTTGATGAAGACATGCTGGAAAACCCAGAAGAAACTGGCAATTAAGAGTTAACGTTGGAACTGACTACATTTATGCAGCTTGTTAGGTCTAAGATGTATGAGTTGATACGTTAAAAATGAGTAGTTGAAGGTGGCATTTCTGCACGTGGTGACTTGTCTATCTCTTCTGAATTAGATGAGCCAGAAGATCTGCAACTTACTCGAGTCTTAAGCTCATTGAAAAGCTTGACTGGACAATAACCACAGATGAAATCCGCATTGTTGAACTTTTTGATGAAGCTATCGGTCGCTGACACACATGCCCAAATGTCGCGATCCGTGTTTGAGCACTTAATTTGGTGGGATTTATACGACTCCTGAGTAGTCTGAACATTTGTATTTCAGTCGTTGTATTGAGCTGCTTCCGCTTTTTCCCAGTCATATCGGCGAATTTGTAAGTAGTTGTAAGTATTTGTAAGAATTTGTAAGTAGTTTGTAAATCGTTAGCCTGTAAGTTTTAATAACCAAAATATTTTAACAAGTTATTTTTCAAGGTTAACTCTAAAAATTCCGCGAGTGGAGCTGGATTGATCTGGAACTGGATTGATCTGGAACTGGATTGATCTGGAACTGGATTGATCTGGAACTGGATTGATCTGGAACTGGATTGATCTGGAACTGGATTGATCTGGAACTGGATTGATCTGGAACTGGATTGATCTGGAACTGGATTGATCTGGAACTGGATTGATCTGGAACTGGATTGATCTGGAACTGGATTGATCTGGAACTGGATTGATCTGGAACTGGATTGATCTGGAACTGGATTGATCTGGAACTGGATTGATCTGGAACTGGATTGATCTGGAACTGGATTGATCTGGAACTGGATTTATCTGGAACTGAATTGATTGTAATGAGCTTGAACACTTATAAATTTTCTTCCATCAGTCTAATCAACGGAAATTTTCACTTCGTACGCACGAGACCAAAAATTTGACGGCGCCCCGTCTCTCTCCAGTCTTATTTGCTAGTCGATCTCGCCCCCAAACATACTTTTAGTCTTAGTATTTAAAACACTCGCTTCATTCTTCATAAAGCTGATATTCTCCTTGATGTCTTCGATCAATTATCTATCGATATTCTCTGCATTACCGAATCATGGCATTCTGACTCTAACGATCTTGCTATTCGTCGTCTATGTCGCTCTGGTTGTTCTTTAGTTAAATCAGCTCGTCCAATTGTCTCTCCCACATATACTGTTTCTAACCAGGACGGTAATATTGCCATTGATCGTCATCCAACGTCTCTACGTAAAATTAACGCTAACATCTGTTACACTTCGTTCGAATTACTCATATGCAGATTATCAACTCCTTTCCCTATGATACTTGTGTCGCTTTTCTTATTATTCCCTCGTAGGAGGCGCACAGGAAATTGTGGTTTCAAAACATGGTCGAGAGTATGAAAATTTTTGACGCTAGAACTAAGTCTTAGTTTCTAAGCATCTTCTCAATTGGTAATAAATTGAGACGCCTGATCCTGTCTTAGTATGGAAGCTTTTCTATACCAATGACTAATCGAATCGCTTTTCGGAGCATGCCCTCGTAAACGTGGGTAAGAGGCAGTGTAAGCATATAATAAAATGGACTGTACTAGAGCAGGATTTGAAAGTTCATTTTGGATAACAAGTCAAACGATTGTGTCAGAAAACATAATAAGCGAGAGCATCTTGATTGTATGTTTTATATGAAGGCTATGTTGAAGGTTGTTTGAAAGTATCACACCTAGGTAAGAAAACTAGAAGTCCATTTAGGCTAGCATACTTATAGTCTCAAGAACTGGTAGAATAGCATCGTATTTTTTGTAGTCAAATATAAGTTCACTTTTAATACACTCGTTGTATATAAATAAAATGTAACAGCTGATGCTGAACAATAACTAAAAGAAGTTAATCCATCTAAGCATATACGTTATAAGATATGCTTTGTAAGATAAAGGTTCAATTCGTTTATAATTAGCAGATTTACACAAATCGACATTGAGGTCAACACTTATCTATCTAAAACTGTACGTGTGCGTTACACAATAGTTTCGAGTTGCTAAATTTAAAGAAATAGCTTTAACATTCAAAACAACCAAAAATTTTAATTTTATAATTAGAGAAAGTAAGCCTCTATAACTTATTATTATGTTTCAAAGTACTTTGCAAGTCATAGTAAAATAAAGCAAATGCATAAATACGTAACTTGTTAAGGTATTTTTTCTGATATTTAAAGAACTTCATGCATTTCACAGATAAATATATTAAACATTTTTCGTCATATTCGAACCGATTGATCCACAAAGACAAGAACGATTCTACATTGTCAAACTTTATTTGTAAAACTCGGTTACAAGCAGTAAGTATTTGTAACACTCGTCTTGTTGCATTTTACAGTTATGTAGTTTACAGTTTCATCATTCGCCTTAGATCTGGATATTCATATTCCTTGATGAAACTTTCTTGATAATAATAAACTACTTTCAATCAATCCAGTTCCAGATCAATCCAATTCCGCTGCTCCGCTTGTAAAATTTTAAGAGTTAATGGGAGTCTGGACAACAATCGCATGCGACAAGAATAAGTCTAAAAAAACTTCGTATGTGGTTTTTGTGCCAATGAACTAATCCGCAACCTTTCAAATAAGCACATATCAACATCCAACACGTCAACTCAAACTACCCGTCGTTTCTAATGTCGTTTCTCCACCCACCAACCCCGCCACCATATACACTTCTCATTCCATGTCATCTTCACTCCATGACACCCCACGTCCCGTCCTTCCAGTCTCGTTTCTCAATAACTTGCATCCATCAATCAAAATCACCTCCACCAACCTCAACTATCCTTCCACTCATAACCTTTCCTCACATCGCTTGCCACCCTCTTTATTATCATTATCCTCTATGTCTCCCGTCGTCAAACCAAATCCATCCATATCATCAACTGCCAGCTCTTCTATCGTGATCTCACCTACTCACGTCATTCGTCCTCCTTTACGAAAGCGCTTTCCTTCTCGCGATCGTTGCGTCATTGTCACTAATATTACTCTTTCCAACTCATTATTTCCACAAGCACGTCTCGACCACGATGTTTCCGCCTTCAGATCCATCCTCTCGTATATTGTTCCTGCGGATAAACCATCCTTTTTCAAGGACATTTCTCCTGTCGCATTCATCCGTCTAAACAAATCTTCTCAATCTAATCCTTCCCAGCCCCCTCTCCTAAAAATTGTTTTCAAGCATTGCTCTCGCGCGTCTTCTGTCCACTCAACGATTTAAACTCATGTCATCTTTAACCACTCGAATTTTCTTCGATCGCACCCCTTCTGTAATCGCTCAACTCTCTTCTGCCCGCATCGAAAAACGCCGTCGTGAGGAAAATGGCGAAATCACTCTCCATCCGAAACATAGACGGAAATTTTCAAGTTGTCCACACCCGTCCCAAAATTCGATGGCGCTCCATCTCCCCTATGTATCTTCTCCACTAGACTCTTTCGCCACCACACAGGGTTTCCGCCTTGGCCTCCTCAACACTAGATCTATTCTCAATAAATCCGATATCATCCTCAACCTATTCACCAAGTAATTCATCGATCTCTTCTTCCTCACCGAATCCTGGCACTCAGATTCCGACGACATATCCATTCGCCGTCTGCGCTCTGCCCGTTGCTCCCTAGTAGAATCCGCTCGCCCCCTCAGCTCATAGCCTTCTAAATTTTCTAATCATGGCGGCATTGAGGCATTCGCCCGTAACCCCGCGACTATTCGTAAAATCAGGCGACGAGGAAGGATCGGAGACCGTAGTTGTTGGAGTAATTAGGAACGGTGAGTAAGAAGGTGTGACAGGAACGAAGCGAATGCGAGGTGGGGCGAGTATCGTCTAAGAAAGGAAGGTTGATGAACGATGGGGAGCCGACAGCGATGAGACGAAAGGTAACGAGAAGAAGGCGGAGTTTGATGCGGATGTAGATGGTGGGCCAGGAGAGTTGGGCAAAATATGTGGATGTGTGGTCGAAGCGACGGAGACAAAAGAGCACTCGAACGGCGGTGTTGATTATTCGTTGTAGGGGTAGGATGATGGATTTTAGAGAATTGGCGAAAAGGCTAAGGCAGTAATCGATTTTAGGGAAAAGAAGCGATGAAAAAGAGACATACAAGAACGGAAGTTGAGAAGTGGGCGGATACGGCGGATGTCACGGAGAATTAAGTTAGACGAGCAGACCTTGTCACGGACGAAGGGTTTAAGGGAAAGGTGATCATCGAAATGGAAGCCTAAGAAAGTGAGATTGCGGACTATGTGGATGATCGATCAGGCAAAAGATACATTTGGAGGAGATATGATCAGTTTACGGGGGAGGATCCACATTATTTTGGACTTGTCAAGGTTTAGAACGAGATGGAGATTGTAGAGACGTTTGTAGATAGAAAAAAGACAGTTAAAGGCAGGAATACCGATATCGTGTGTGCTATGTGCGGGTGCATGGGCTATTAATAGCCCATCTGTCCTCATGTCCTTGGGCAAGGACATGAGGACAGATGAGACTTCGGTAGGTGAGACAGGGAGAGATTATGAACGAGTTCCGGAAGGATGATGCTAGGCGGGACAGAGTGGGAGGGGATAAAGACCGAGGTGTGAGAGAGCAACGTGGATACTTTAGTCTGGATAAATAACGAATAATCATGGGCATTGATGTTGCACGGCAAAGAGGAACGAGCAAAGATTGAGTTAAAAGTATGCTAGAGAATCTTAGAGTTGAATAAAGTGATGATTTTATGCTGCCAGAAGGAGTTGCATTTGGTACGTAGTAGGTTGAGATGAGACCGGGAAGAGCAAGATAGGAATCACGGAAAGACGGAGTGATCGAGCGGAAGTCACGTCTGAGAGAGCGATGATAGACTCTCAAAGCATGGCGGAGTCGACGCTTTGAGAGTAGGCATTGGATGTCAAACCATGGAGCACGGTGCAACCGTCGGTGTGGGTGAGAATTAAACGGCAAGAGAAGATCGAGAGTGGATGTGAGTTCAGAGTCGAAAAGAAAGGCGAGATCGTGAGGAAATATATATGCTATTGTGGGATAGGATAGAGACAATTTGAGTAAGGCAGAGCGGAGAAGGGAGAGGTCAAGATTTCTCCATGGGCGGCATATGATTGTAGGTGTGTGGGAAGGGGTGTGGTTGTGAGTGAGATCAAGGGTGACGAGAAAGTGATCGGATAGACCAGGATCAGAGATGGACAGTGAGGTGTAGGCAGCAAAATGATCGGGGACAGCGATGATGTCGAGTGCCTCACCAAGGAAATGTGTGGGAGCAGTTATGATTAGTTTGTAATTGTAGTTTGATAGAATGCTGATGAACCGGATGGAATCCGTGAAAGAGGGCGGTCTATGCGGATGTTGAAGTCGCCTATAACGAGTGAAGGGATTGAGGACAAAGACCAAATGAGAAAGGAGGTCAGCGAGTTCGGTAAAAAAAAGGATGTAGGAGCTTATGAATCAGGACGGTATACAATGGCGAGATCTAGAGTGATCGGGTTAGAATAACGACAAGTGAGCAATTCAAAAGAGCAAGGACTGAAAGGGGGATTGATTTTGCGAAGAGACGCTGGGTGACGCGAGAATGCGACGATGCCGCCATGATTAGAGAATTTAGAAGGGCATGAGCTGAGGGCGAGCGGATTTTACTAGGGAGCAACGGGCAGAGCGCAGACGGCGAATGGATAGGTCGTCGGAATCTGAGTACCAGGATTCGGTGAGGCAGAAGAGATCGATGGATTGCTTTGTGAATAGGTTGATGATAAGATCGGATTTATTGAGAATAGATCTAGCGTTAAGGAGACCGAGGCGAAAACCGTGTGTTGTGGCGAAAGATTCTAGTGGATAAGACACATAGGAGAGATGGAGCGTCATCGAATTTTTGGACGGGTATGGACAACTTGAAAATTTCCGTCTATGTTTCGGATTGAGAGTGAGGTTTCGCCGTTTTCCACGCGACGGCGTTTTTCGATGCGGGCTGAAGAGATTTGAGCGATTTCAGAAGGGGCGCGATCGGGGAAAATTCGAGTGGTTGAAGATGACATGAGTTTGAATCGTTGAGAGAGGACAGAAGACGCGTAAGAGAGATGCTTTAAAATAATTTTTAGTAGAGGGGGCTGGGAAGGATTAGATTGAGAAGATTTGTTTAGACGGATGAATGCGACAGGAGAAATGTCCTTGAAAAAGGAAGGTTTATCCGCAGGAACAATAGACGAGAGGATGGATCTGAAGGCGGAAATATCGTTGTCTAGACGTGCTTGTGGAGATAAAGAGTTAGAAGGCATGATATTAGTGACAATGACGCAACGATCGCGAGAAGGAAAGCGCTTTCGTAAAGGAGGACGACTGACGTGAGTAGGTGAGATCACGATAGAAGAGCTGGCAGTTGATGATATGGATGGATTTGGTTTGACGACGGGAGACATAGAGGATAATGATAATAAAGAGGGTGGCAAGCGATGTGAGGAAATGTTAGGAGTGGAAGGATAGTGGAGGTTGGTGGAGGTGATTTTGATTGATGGATGCAAGGTATTGAGAGACGAGACGGGAATGACGGGACGTGGGGTGTCGGGGAGTGAATATACATTAGTTGTAACAATTTGCGGCTCCGTCACTGTCTCGGTAGATTTATCATAAACTTGACAAAATCCATCTTGCTGCGATACAATTTGCGGCTCCTTCACTGTCTCAGTAGATTTGTCAGAAATTTGAGAAATTCGATTATGCTGCGATTCCATTTCCAATTGCTCTAATCGTTTTATTAACAAGTTGATTTGTTTCCCCGCACAGTATCCGCAGTAGAACGGTGGCCCGCCACAAGTTTCCTGACCCAAAGCACAATTATGTGTTACTGATGTCCAGATTTGACAGCCGCTAGCGGAGCATTCCACTTGTATGTTCTCGAGCTTGCCGAATTTATCGGTATCAACAGAGATTGCTCGCTTGGCTTTTGGTAGACTTTTCTTCTTGGCTGCCATTAACTGTAGGTTGCAATAGTTAACGATTTTTAAATAATTGTAAGTAGTTAATTGTAAGTAGGTCGCGTTAGTTGTAAGTAGCGAGGGATGTCGTCGATGGTTGTCGATAATTGTCAAACGGATGGTTGTCGATGGTTGACGTTAGT
The DNA here is from genome assembly GCA_012934845.2 of Pomphorhynchus laevis. Taxonomy (NCBI): domain Eukaryota; kingdom Metazoa; phylum Acanthocephala; class Palaeacanthocephala; order Echinorhynchida; family Pomphorhynchidae; genus Pomphorhynchus; species Pomphorhynchus laevis. The sequence continues at coordinate 27,499 of WNNJ02003658.1, forward strand.
TGTCGTCGAATGTTTTCGTTTGGTTGTCGTTGAAGATATTTGTTTCAAAGAGATCTGTATTTATGTATGTTTATTCGAAACCAAAATTTTTTTAAGGTCAATTTTTTTTAATCTTTTGTATTTATCACCTGTCGTTCTTCTAACCCGATCACTCTAGATCTCGCCATTGTATACCGTCCTGATTCATAAGCTCCTACATCCTTTTTTTTACCGAACTCGCTGACCTCCTTTCTCATTTGTTCTTTGTCCTCAATCCCTTCACTCGTTATAGGCGACTTCAACATCCGCATAGACCGCCCTCTTTCACGGATTCCATCCGGTTCATCAGCATTCTATCAAACTACAATTACAAACTAATCATAACTGCTCCCACACATTTCCTTGGTGAGGCACTCGACATCATCGCTGTCCCCGATCATTTTGCTGCCTACACCTCACTGTCCATCTCTGATCCTGGTCTATCCGATCACTTTCTCGTCACCCTTGATCTCACTCACAACCACACCCCTTCCCACACACCTACAATCATATGCCGCCCATGGAGAAATCTTGACCTCTCCCTTCTCCGCTCTGCCTTACTCAAATTGTCTCTATCCTATCCCACAATAGCATATATATTTCCTCACGATCTCGCCTTTCTTTTCGACTCTGAACTCACATCCACTCTCGATCTTCTCTTGCCGTTTAATTCTCACCCACACCGACGGTTGCACCGTGCTCCATGGTTTGACATCCAATGCCTACTCTCAAAGCGTCGACTCCGCCATGCTTTGAGAGTCTATCATCGCTCTCTCAGACGTGACTTCCGCTCGATCACTCCGTCTTTCCGTGATTCCTATCTTGCTCTTCCCGGTCTCATCTCAACCTACTACGTACCAAATGCAACTCCTTCTGGCAGCATAAAATCATCACTTTATTCAACTCTAAGATTCTCTAGCATACTTTTAACTCAATCTTTGCTCGTTCCTCTTTGCCGTGCAACATCAATGCCCATGATTATTCGTTATTTATCCAGACTAAAGTATCCACGTTGCTCTCTCACACCTCGGTCTTTATCCCCTCCCACTCTGTCCCGCCTAGCATCATCCTTCCAGAACTCGTTCATAATCTCTCCCTGTCTCACCTACCGAAGTCTCATCTGTCCTCATGTCCTTGCCCAAGGACATGAGGACAGATGGGCTATTAATAGCCCATGCACCCGCACATAGCACACATGATATCGGCATTTCTGCCTTTAACTGTCTTTCTTCTATCTACAAACGTCTCTACAATCTCCATCTCGTTCTAAACCTTGACAAGTTCAAAATAATGTGGATCCTCCCCCGTAAACCGATCATATCTCCTCCAAATGTATCTTTTGCCTGATCGATCATCCACATAGTCCGCAATCTCACTTTCTTAGGCTTCCATTTCGATGATCACCTTTCCCTTAAACCCTTCGTCCGTGACAAGGTCTGCTCGTCTAACTTAATTCTCCGTGACATCCGCCGTATCCGCCCACTTCTCAACTTCCGTTCTTGTATGTCTCTTTTTCATCGCTTCTTTTCCCTAAAATCGATTACTACCTTAGCCTTTTCGCAAATTCCCAAAATCCATCATCCTACCCCTACAACGCATCATCAACTCCGCCATTCGAATGCTCCTACGTCTATGTTGCTTTGATCACACATCCACATATCTTGCTCAACTCTCCTGGCCTATCATCAATATCCGCATACAACTCCGCCTTTTTGTAACTTTTCGTCTCATCGCTGTCGGCTCTTCATCGTTCATCAACCTTCCTTTCTTAGACGACACTCACACCACCTCGCTATTGCTGCGTTTCCGTAATTCCCTCTTACTCTACGTTCCCTACTATTCTAACAACTACGGTCTCCGATCCTTCCTCGTCGCCGCCCCACTCGCCTGGGATCAGCTCCCACTTGATGTCTGCAGCGCTCCCTCCTTTATTACATTCAACTGCCGCCTCCGTTCACACCTTCTCGATACATGATTTAGATTTTTGTTTTATTGTGATCATGTAAGCGTGCGCTGGCACGCATTTGCTACGTTAAAATAAATCTTTTAATTGGCAAACACAGATAATTTTTGATATCGTTGTATTTGTGGGACATTTTATTTTATCGTTAATTGGATGATTTTATTATCAATTATTCCTAAAGGTAACAATCTACTATTTTTTAATCTACTATTTTTATAAACGATAAAGTAGTTTGTCAGAATTTTACCTGCAAAGGCAATGATTACGCTCAATTAAATACATTTTATTTACATATAAAAAAATTTCAAAATTGACATTAAATTTCGAATTGGCATTAAATTTAAAAATTTAAATTCTATAAATTTCAATATAAAGCAGCTTGATGGATCGTGAATTATGAATGCTCGTTGATAAGTCACTCACGAATATCGTTTCAATTACCTTACGTAACTTGATTTCGCAAGCATATGTGCTCGGGTAGCGTCGAAACGAATGCCGGATAAACTTGACAAAATAAATGGTAGAAACGTCGAATGCTCTCACAGGCTCATTATTTTTGGAAATAATGAGCTGGCGAGGAAACTGAAAATGGAGTCCATCGATTTTGAAACTGATTTAGTCACTGTATATTAATATTCTGACCACATAAAATAGTTCATTATTTGATTAGAGACAATCGAGCTACCCAAGTCCTTGTAATTTTGATTATTGGCAAATGCATAGCAAAACATTGTTGGGTTTTCAAATTATAAATGCAAAACGGCATATATAAAAAATCCAATCTCACACGTACTTACATATAAATTGCAGAATTTCCACAAAATATTATTTACTAATAATTCAATCACGAGTATACGTATTTATTTAAATCTAGTTGATTTGGGTCTAACATGATATTTTGGGTAAATATGGATGCTTTTGAATTTCACCAGTACAGACGAAACTTAGCAAAACATGCCCAATTTATCTATATATCGACTTTGTTAAACGCGATATCATTCACATCCTCGATCCTAGTTTGGACACGTAAATTGCAGCAAATCAAGAGAATTATTTGCTCCCATTTTAAGAATTTACATTTTATGTGTTGTTTTGAAACCCATATTTTGGTCTGATATATTTTAAAGGCATCATGTACATCTCCTTCAATCAAAGTGAATTATCATCATCCGCATACCAGAACTGATGTAAACGAGTGAAATTGTCTCGTATTCAATGAATTATTGGTAGTGAGGAATCGATAAACGCCGTCATAGCTAATACGTAGTTCAGTTTAAATATTCCTGACAGTATTTAATAAAAAACGTAATTTTCTTCGGATGCTAACAGAAGTTAGCGAAATATCAAAAAAATCCACTTTCTTTGCTCCAATAATTCTTTATCAATAATGGATCAGTATCAACTATTTAAAATAAAAAATAAACTTAGAATTTGTTTTATTTAATACATTTGCATTTAAACGGCTCGTAATAATAATTTCAGTTAATACGGTTGTATTCGGAATTGAAATAATAAAAAATTCGTTAATTAAGATAAGATAACTTATGTATGAGTTATAAGATATATATTATAAGATATTTAAATGATATCAAAAATGATATATAGTAACTTGTACACTATAATAATATGATTATATTATAGCAACACAACTAAAATCAGAGCTAATTTCGGAAAAGATTGAACTCACAGCAATTACCATATGAATTACCAATTTCATATTATTCCCAAAGGTAACAATCTACTATTTTTTAATCTACTATTTTTATAAACGATAAAGTAGATTGTCAGAATTTTACTTGCAGAGGCAACGATTACGCTCAATTAAAAACATTTTATTTACATAGAAAAATTTCAAAATTGACATTAAATTTCGAATTGGCATTAAATCTAAAAATTTTAATTCTATAAGTTTCAATAAAAAGCAGCTTGACGAATATCGTTTCAATATTGAAAATTTGTCAATCGATAGCGATGATAAGCTCCTGTTTGTCGCAGTCAGATTGTGCAGTGTTATCGTAAGTCTGGGATACAGTGGTGGTATATTAAAAGGAGCAAGTGTGCGATTTAAGCGGTTGAAAGCATTTTTATCGCATCCAGTGTATCACATTTGAATCAAGCAACAAAGAAATTTTACATAGTTGACCAGGCATAGACATTGATACTAAATGGTCAAACACCACCCTTGATCATCTTGCTACTAGCGACGATTAAGTCTCAATAGTATCAAATATGGATAATTTGAATGCTAACTCATAATAACTGTTTTTATTTATAAGTACTGGCTCAGCCTGCTCGTCTCTTAAATGTTTATCTTGTAGTAATTCTTGTAATGACATTTAGCCAATTCAATCATCGGGATGAATAGACATACCATTGTGTTGACAGTTTTTAAAGATTTTATGGATGCAGATAATCTACCCAATCTAAATTGATAAACAAGATATTGTTTAGTCTCCTGAGGATTTTTCTCCGTTTGGACTGTATACCTTGAAGAAGTGATCTTCGCCAAATAATTCATTAAGCTCACCATCTCTATAAGTTTATCATATATCATTTATCATCTATTATTAATCATTTATCATCTAACAGTTTTTCATTCTCTTATTGATCGTAAATTTTATTGATTTAATGCTAATGCGCGATTTGACCGTTTTAATAAAAGCTTTCCGAGCACGATGACAGCGCCTAGCCACACGTCATCGCCTAGAATATTGTGGTTTTCACAAAAATTAATACAAAAATTACTCGTTGACATTTTGTTAAGTTGACTCGTCTAATTTATTTATAGCTGCGTCATTTCATCATTTATCCAGTTCAATTAAATATTATAAAACCGATTTCTGGGGTTTTACCACATTCGCACATTCGTCTCCTATTCAAGGTTTTTCTAAGTCGTCACCGACAATATTGTTTAATATTATCGACAATATTAATATAGGAATGTAGATATTAACCGAATTACGATATTCTTTACAATTAGTTTTAATACATTCCCAACTCTCCAAAATGATTTAATAAAGAAAATGCCTTCTTGTCATTCAACAATCGCCAAAATATTGCCAAATTCAACCGTCTGTCAATAGATCATTAAAATTTCATTTTTAAATTATTTTATTTTAATTTCATTCTTTTTATTTTTTCTATTTAATTTTCTAACGAAATTTTCAAATTTTATTTTTAATTGATTTTATAATTTAATTTTTAATCTGTGAATAATCATTTTAATTCATAACTATTGCAGATAATGTATAAGCTGATAAACAATTTGATAATTATCAAAATTCTGGAAGAATTGCATTTATTTGCTACTTTGAAAGATAACTCTAAAGTTATTATTTACAACATTTCAGTAAGCTCAAATAGTATTTAAAAATAATATAAAAATAATACCTAAAATAAACCATTTATATCCTCTAATCTTTCAAGTAAAAGATGAATATTGACGGAATATGATTTTAAACATTGAACTACCACCGATTAATTATGTCTGTTATACCGATCAACTTTAATCACATTGAATAGCGATCTTTTTCTTGATCATCTTCGAGCATTTTCATATTACAAATCTTTGATTCTAATAGTCGATTTTAATCTGCCTACTTTTGAAGTGTCGGAAATACATACTCGATGGCCTTACACTTCATAATTGTAGTTCTGACACTTGTATACTCACTGTGTTCTTTGGTCAGATAAGTGAGTTCCTATCTAATATCAAATTTTATATAAGGGTTCGGTCATGGTTATTCTCAATTCATAAGGCTGATTTTGGCATTTCTCAAGTATCAGTTTTAGGTTCTCTACGATGCGTAATTTTTTAAATGATCTACTCGTCGCAATCATACTCTGTTATAAATGCATCATTGACGTTCCAGAGTTACTAAAAGTATGTTGCCATTTCCAGCATCATATTTGTATGATACGGGTTTTTCTGCAGTGACATTCACTAAAACAACTGAGTTGGTTGGGAATAATCTACTCAGGTGGGCATAAGCAACACACTTCAGGTGTATTTGCATCCCATTATTACCAGATGGAACATTGTTGTTTTAGAGAAACAAGTTTAGGGATCTCATTGCCAACTATAATTTTATCCACATTGAAGGACTTTATCTTAAATTTCTAATTGTGATTTTATTTTATCTGTGAACAAAACATTTACAAGCTATTGAATAGTAGTGATGTTTAGATATTTTTAATAAAAAATAAATGTTCTTGCCGTTTATTTATTTTTCTAGTATATGTTTCTATCTTTATTTATTTTATGTACAGAGAGAATGCAACCTGATACTATGATGTTAAAATCATGTTATGTTGTTGGGTCAATTAAACGAGGAAGTTGATTATCGCGAAACTTCAAAATTTTTCTCCAACCCGGTCCGTAATATCTGCAATTGAAAAAAGTTGGATACTGCTTGTATAAATCAATCATTTTCTCTAGTTTCCACATTATTATTCAAAAGATTAAACAATTCATTAATTCGGCATCATATTGAATACGCAGTTCAAACTCTAATATAGATGCAAAATTGACGTTCCATATTCCCTTGAAATGGTCTAGATTATGCTATACATATAATAGAATCGTTTATATACAGGCGTAGATTAAAAATTTATTTATTTTTATCAACTGTCATTGCTGACCATGGTAGAAGGGGCTATTGTGCCGAATGCAGCGATTTTCAAACACAAATTATTGAGTTAGACGCATGCCTATGTATGGTTAATACAGGCCGATCTAGTTTAGTAATTGGCAATTAAGAAGGCATGATTTATCTACAAGTCTCATAGTAGACTAGTATCGGTATATATACTATACGACATGGTTATGGACACCAGGAATAGTCTATTGATAAAAGGGAATATTGCGCCTAATGCAGTGATTTTCAAGCAAAAATTATCGAGTTGGAAACATACCAATGTATGGTTAAAATGCAATGGATATCTCTTTGCGAGAAGTTTTATTTTAATTTATATTTTTATCAGACAAAACAGTTTCCGACCTATGTCTTATACTCTATATAGTAAAAACGTAATAAATAGTAAAAAATTAATAAAATATTAAAATATTTTGATAAAATATTTGATATTATTATAACATACAAGACTATAGCCATGCAGCTGTTTTGTCTGCTCACGGTAAAACCAATTTTATGTCAGCAAAATCTTAATCCGGATACAGAATATTGAAATTAGAATCTGTGCAAAGCCATGTAATTAGCGTTTTCTTGAAGCGCACTCTATTTGATATGTTGACGATATTCTCTGGAAGTTTTTTCCAAAGCCTCACCGCTCGATGAGAAAGGCGATGTAGTCTTTCGAGTTCTCACAGTAAGAGAGTGACCTCGGTTAGTAGTTCGCTGGCTTTGCTGAATAAAGTCGACCGGGAATCCGTCACGCTCGAATAACATATCCCTAAAACGAAATATCAAGACACTATACTAGTACGGACTGAAGGAACTCCTATATTGCGCAAGCGGTTCTTATAAGACAATTTCCTGATGGAATGGCACGATCTCGTCAACATTTTAAAAATATAAAAATATCTTTTAGATAAAGATATCATTTAAGATAATCGTTAAACATTTCAATGCTTAAAATAATTCAAATTTAGTACTAATCTTGATCACGTAAACTTATCATTAAATATTAATGGCCCATGTGCCATAGTAGTATACTTTGTCAATTTACAACATACAATTATTCGCAATTATTCTAAAAGTTGTGAAATACGAAAATTTGAATTATTAAAATTTAAATGTTCGAACGCCACTGTTTTTCATTGAATACGAAAAATAAAGCCGAAATATCTACAAATAATCATTATGAGTTTTAGATTTAAAATATGACTCGGCCTCATGATATTTTGGACAATCCTCAAGGTAGCCATGATGTACCCAGCGTGGCGAACTTACTTAATGAAAGTGGTAGTTTTACTACTAACATGGATTTGTCAAATAGCTCAGAATTTGACGATGCAGACAATAAATACGCTGTCCCTGACAAAGATGACGTTGAACATCCTTTCTGTACGTTAAGTTTGCAACTGCTTGAGTTAAATCATCCGAGTTTATTGGATGCTATACCATGCTCAAGGTTTTGCAGTGGAATTAAATTTCAAGGTCATCAGAAAAGCAAGGGTAATTCTCATAAAGTAGAGATCACGATTCGTTTGGTTGATTTTGCAAATTCTACGCTTTGGGGTTTTCTCCAAATTGCAAACCTTACCGAAGTTCATCCAGTTTTGACAACCTTTTTTGAAGGAGAGATAATAAGTGATCGGTATAACTTTTTAACAAAAAAATGGGGAGCAAATGCCGAAGTGGACAAAAAGCACTGGAGTAAGTTCCCTATGTTTGAACCATACAGTGAAACATTTACTGATCGAAATTTTGATTATAAACAATTGGATTACGGCAATGCAATCTTTATGCGTTGGAAAGAACAGTTTACAATTCCAGAACTGAAGCCTGACGATGTTTCAGGTGCGTCGTTTGCTGGTTTCTACTATATTTGTTATGATAGAGAAAAGCAGACAATCGACGGCTATTACTATCATCGGCAGTCGGAATGGTATCAGAGTTTAACTTTAAAAGTCTCAGATGAAGAGCAACCCTTCAGGTTGTTCGCTCTTACATAAGCAGTTGCATTAAGATTGTCTTTAATAATTTATAATTAGCACTTAGTCTCTGTTAGTGTAGTTGATGTATTAATAAACAAGCTATAACAGTCATTATTATACGAGTTTATAATTACAAAAACTGCAATGTATTGTTTTACTTTCGCATTATTTACTGATGGTTCATAGTAGGCTTGGGGTGATTTTGTCCTACAATAAAAGAGATAAGCTTGTAAGGGAAATCCAACCACTTCTGCTATAGACTATTGCTTCCAATTACCATAGTTATTGCGGATTTGACTGATTAAACAAAGTAAATTTTGATTTCTTAAATAGCTTTAAAGTTGACTTACAGTAGTAAAACGCTAGAGCAAAATGAAGAATGTGAATTATTTCATATGTAATAAAAAGATATTTTTACGTGGCAAATGCGTGCCGGCGCACGCTTACATGACCACAATAAAACAAAAAATCTAAATCATGCTTCAAGGAGGTGAGTATGGAGGCGGCAGTTGAATGTAATAAAGGAGGGAGCGCTGCAGACATCAAGTGAGAGCTGATCCCAGGCGAGTGGGGCGGCGACGAGGAAGGATCGGAGACCGTAGTTGTTAGAATAGTAGGGAACGTAGAGTAAGAGGGAATTACGGAAACGCAGCGATAGCGAGGTGGTGTGAGTGTCGTCTAAGAAAGGAAGGTTGATGAACGATGAAGAGCCGACATCGATGAGACGAAAAGTTACAAGAAGGCGGAGTTGTATGCGGATATGGATGATAGGCCAGGAGAGTTGAGCAAGATATGTGGATGTGTGATCAAAGCAACATAGACGTAGGAGCATTCGAATGGCGGAGTTGATAATGCGTTGTAGGGGTATGATGATGGATTTTGGGAATTGGCGAAAAGGCTGAGGCAGTAATCGATTTTAGGGAAAAGAAGCGAAGGAATAAGATACATGTATGATCGGAAGTCGATAAGGGGTCGGATACAGCGGATGCCGCGGAGAATTAATTTAGACGAGCGGACCTTGTCGCGGACCAAGGGTTTAAGGGAAAGGTGATCATCGAAATGGAATCCTAAGAAAGTGAGATTGTGGACTATGGGAATTATTGGTGAGGCAAAAGATACAGGGGGAGGAGATATACTAGGTTAACTGTGGAGGATCCACATTATTTCGGAATTGTCAAGGTTTAGAACGAGACGAAGGTGGGAGAGACGTTCGTAGATAGAATAAAGACAGTTAGAGGCAGAAATTTCGATATCGTGAATGCGATGTGCGAGTGCATGAGCAGATATGAGGATGTCATCGGCGCATTGCATGACGTTAAAGTAGAAAGGTTTGATATAAGGTTTAAAGTAGTAACGGCCAAATTGCGGATAAAAGGACATAAGTACGGAGAATAAGAACATATTATTCACAATATATTGATAAGAATTTCATCGTTTTTTATCAAAAGCTTTTCTTACGGACCAACAACCTTAAAAATCATAAATTTACAATTTCCTATGATGAAGATCGACATGAATTAACAATTCATGTCAAATACAATATCAATTATGCTAGGTTTGCTTTTCTAATGAGTAACGAGAATGACGTTTACAGATAATATCGAAAACGTCGGTGATATATAATATACTTTATTTTTATAGCTGCTTAAATAACAACTCTTGATGGCAAAAACATTTTTAAAATCTTTAAAATAACATAAATATCAACTTCAGAAGCAATCGTCTTAATTAAATTTGTTATTTTCTAATAATAAATTTCCATGCACCTTATCATGATTTGGATAGATAAGATCTTCATTCATTCCAGCTTTTAGATCATGGGTTTGAGATTTAAAATTGAATACAAATGTTTCTTTCACTTCTTGCTGAGAAGGTGTTTGTTCTAAGCAAAGCGCCGTTGCATTGACGAAGAATCATTGAAAGTTCAATATGAATGCGGCAAGATGGCCTCGTTACATGCTCTAACATAACTTGAGAAATGGCTGGAAATATGCACTATCAATATTAGTAATCCATCCAAAAATACAAATTTATATTAAAAATAATCATATTAGTGTTTATGCGCATTTAAGCATTTCTAAATAAATCAGTGGTACATGCTGGTTTCAAATTATAAAAAAAATAAAATCTAAAAATGTAAAGTTTAATAAGACATTCTTTAATAATTTTTTAAATAATTCAATTATTAATCAAAAATCGAATCTTATCATGAATTCTATTAATCTATTTTTATTATAGCTAATATAATAAAATCATAGATTATAATATAATACAATATCATGTATTATTAGCTATGTTATAGCTAATAATACCTTCATATTAATATTCATAAAAATTATAAAAAAATTAAATAAATAAAAATTTTATAAAGAAATCAATGATTTTTGATTGTTTTGTATTATTTTCATTTCTCATTATATATCTAAATAAAAATGGTTTTCAGTGTTTACTATTTAATAGCGAAATCCATTATCATGAATTTGTCGAAAGTTGGATAAGATTAAAACCGGCTTACAGTAAACCGTAAAGCGGGAACGTCTATCTTCATTAGTTTTAATCTACTGATTACACGTACAAATATATTGTCTTTACATTTTTAAATGTGAAGTCTCATTCGCAGTATTCGTAATCATGTTTCATCGAGAAATAGATTGCGATGTATCTTTCTCAAACCCTCTATTTATTAGATCGTTGGCTAATTAATCGTTTTATCAAAATAGGATTTAACAAGAGAACAATTGCGATCCGAATCCCCTTGATTATCCTCGTATTCAGATAATGTTCGACAAACTTTAAAGATGCGGTATTTTTACGTTTACGTAGTATACACAAATTCATATAAAATTAAAGACTTTATGAGTCTTTAAATGCATGCTATCTGACTTAAAATTAGTCTGCGAATTTGAACGTTTTCCATCTTGTGAAATACATATCGAGGATTAAAAAAATACGTATCGAGAATTTCTAGAACACTTAGTTATCAGCGTATGGACACACAAAATTTGAGGATGTGATTTTGCAAAAAATAAACTTTTAAAAGATGATTTCCCATAATCATCTTATATGATAATATTCCCATATAAGATGTTCATTTTTGGATATAAAATGAACATTTATATATGTTCATTTTTGCATGAAAATTTATGCATACCATATAATATAAAATATAATACATTAAATAATGAAATTTTAAGAATTGCAACAATATGTAATGATATTGGCTTTCTTCAAAATCATTTTAATAATTTAATAGATACATATTTTAAACTAGGTTACTATAAAAAAATCAATCAAAAAATAGTAAAATATATAAATCAACAAAATAATATAAAAAATAAATTTAAACTCCAAAGCGGATTTTTTTATTATTTATAGATCATAAATAGTATACTTTGTATTCGAATAAGATACTAGATAGTTATTTCAGAGGAAATACATCATTAGCATGTATTTGGCCCCGCTGCTATGTTGGGTAGAGGAGTTAGGTGCCGAAACCTGATAGCATAGCAGTTCCTCCTGATGACTTATAATCATTATTTTGATACAACGTCTGTTATTTATTAGTCAATTCATAAAAAAAACGTTTATTTTAAATTTCATTTTTTTAACTTGATTTAAATTATAAAACATCTAAAAACAATTATTCATTTTATTATTTAATTATTACATTTTGATTTAGCATTATTATGTTTTGTTTATTTTATCATTAAATTAAATACGTAGACTCAGTTAGCTGATTTGATGTCTTAAGTGCGGGTAATATGCGAACATTTTATCTTGTTATTTCATTCGTTCTCGACATGTTCCACACATATCTTGTCATTTTCCTGACAAGTTTAATCTGCCACTAAATGTCTAACTTTGTAGCCCTTGTAAGTAAATCTGTTGTTAATCTCTTAATATCTTTTTCGTGATAACTTGAATTTGAGTATATTTTTTTGATTCTAAGCAGTGAACATGAATGGATATAGATTTTTCTACTTCCTTTAAGTTTCTTTAGTGACTTATAGCAAAAGCCTAACGTAAGTTCCTGTTATGTTAGAATCCTGCCATTTCCTGAACAACATATTTGATTATTATTTGTTCAACCGAAAATATAGAGAATGGTTACCACCGCCTGAATGATTTGTTTTACCAAGTGCTTGATTCTATGTGATTACCTATATTCAATAATCCCAATTCTATGTGATTATTATATTGTTAAAACAATTATTTATTTTATTATTTAATTATTAAATTTTGATTTAGCATTATTATGCTTTGTATTTTTAAATTCTTTGGATATAATAAAGTAATACAAATAGTCATTACTTCATGACGCTAATGTATACAATTTTGATATTTGCCTATTGCACTTTAATTTTAAAGTGTCATTTTATTAAATTATAGATTTATTCCGAACAATAAAGATATGGCTCAATAATGTATGAAAATATAATTTAAGAATTTTTAAAAAGCTACAGAATTTGTCCTCTGCAATATTTTAATGGTTTTAATGGTCAATTTTATTTATTCGAGGTAATTTGTTTTAATTTGATAACAATGCTAATTGATACAGGACACATGAACCAATAATATTATAATATCCAATGATATTGACATTATGCCTCTTAAACAGATTTAATTTGCCCTAAGTTAAAGAAAATTACCAATAATTAAAAAAGCAAATATCATCAATACCTAAAGATGGGTATGTGCATGACATCAAATATTAAAATTTAGATTTTATACGTTTTAAAGCTTGAAACTTAACCAATTATAAGGTTATTATTACTTTTATTTCAAGAGATTCCGACACTTGGGGAATTTGTATTAAATTTGATCACAACTTGTAACAAATTATAATTTTTAACGTTCGTCGAAACTGAATAAATTTTGTAGCCAAAGTTATGTCTACACCGTGTGCTTATTTACACCTTAGTCTAAAAAATCGAAATGTATTTTCGTAAAAAGCGGTTTTAAGGCAATGAAATCAAAAGATTTCCGGCTTTGCGTTTGTTTATTATCCAAATGGTTTTAAGTAAGATAACACGATATGATGTTATAAAAACTTTTTTAACTTTTTAAAACAAACACTTTAAACTTTTTTAATTCCTTTTATAAACTTTTTTTCACTTTTTTAAACTGGATAACGATATTTCCGATTCGACTTTTCGTCAGTTTATTATCCAGATGCTTTGAAGTAGGATAACACGATATGATGTTAAAAACCACTTTTTAAACTGAATAACGAGATTTTCAATTCTGCTTTGCGTTTGTTTATTATCCAAATGTGTTCAAGTAAGATAACACGATATTATTTTAAATCCACTTTTTAAACTGAATAACGACATTTCTGATTCGGCTTTTCATCTGTTTATTATCCAAATGCTTTAAAGTAAGATACCATGATATTATTTTAAATCCACTTTTTAAACTGAAAACATTAGGATAATCCGATTTAAGATTTCCGATTCGTCTTTGCGTCTGTTTATTATCCAGATGCTTTAAAGTAAGATAACACGATATGATGTGTAAATCACTTTTTATGAATTAATAAAAAGATTTCCGATTCGGCTTTGTCTTTTTATTATCCTAATGTTTTCAAGTAAGATATCACGATATGACGTTAAATCCACTTTATAAAACTGAATAACGAGATTTCCGATTCGGCTTTGCGTTTGTTTATTATCCAAATGTTTTCAAGTAAGATAACACGATATTATTTTAAATCCACGATATGATGTTAAAAACCAAGAGATTTTAAGATTTCTGTTTTGTTTATTATCCAAATGTTTTCAAGTAAGATAACACGATATGATGTTAAAATCACATTTTTAAAGTTACTAAAAAGATTTCCGATTGGGCTTTGTGTCTTTTTATTATCCTAATGTTTTCAAGTAAGATAACTCTAAATGATGTTAAAAACCACTTTTTTAATATGACGAATTGAATATTAGTTTTCCATTGCAGAATGCTTAATCCTTTGCAGCTGCAAGAATTATAAATTTATTTGCTTAAATTGCAATTTAGTTGTTACTATCATGCTCTATCGTAGTACAAAAGTATATAAGCAGCTTAAAATTTCTACAAGGTTAAATAATTAAAACAAAAGATATCTTAATCACAAATATTAGATTGTCCGTTGCAATGAGTCATGTTTCACATATTAAGCAAGCTTTCTTTTTATATATAGTAGTAGAACATGGGAACAGTAAAATAGAAAGACAACTCTAAATATCTCCAATTACAATCTTCATGCTGCTTCGAAACTAATGCATTTGTGGCTCCTGATTCTGTATTCGTGCTGTATTCTTCATTGTACATCATTTGAGGAGTAAGTGTTTTTACATTTTGTACGAAATCACAAGCTGTTAATCCAACTGTATAAAATTATTTAATGTTAAGTTAAGTATTTAACTTAACTGTAGTAATATTTAATTGTAAATGTTTAGCGATTGGTATCTAAAGCACTAACAGTAGATCCAATACTTCTATTACTGATGAATATTCTATTATTTAATGTTTCCTTAATAAATTAAATAGTTTGATGTTTTGCAAATGACGTTATCATTTTGTTGGCTTTATCCTTTTGAAAACTCCATGAATGCAAACGACTACTTTATTATAAAAAATGTATCATCATGACATCAAGCATTTAAATTTGATTTATTACATATTTTAAATTTAATTAATTTTTAAATATAATTTAAAATTAAATTTTAAACCTTTTCGATAGTACTCCCAATTGAAATATTAATATTTTAATAAATTAAATAAAAGTTTTTTACGTTTTGCGAAAGACGTTATCATTATGTTGAAAATTCAAACGTCATAAATGCAAACAACTATCTATTCCAAGAAAATGTATCATATCAAACAATAAAATTTGATTCAATGTCTATTTTAAATTTAATTGATTTTTAAATATAATTTTAAATTAAATTTTAAACCTTTTGGTAATACTCCCTATTGAAATATTTATATTTTAGTGTATCTATAATAAATTAAATAAAAGGATTCGACGTTATGGCAATGAATGTACCATTTTGCAGAAAATGCAAACGTCATAAAAGGATACAATGCCTCATTTGTATAGGGATAAATTTAATTTTCAAATTAAAAATATAAATAGTCTCCATCTAGTTTGTAAAATAGTCTCCATCTAGTTTGTATAGGGATTCAAACTAGTCTCCATCTAGTTTGTATAGGGATAAATTTAATTTTCAAATTAAAAATATAAATAGTCTCCATCTAGTTTGTAAATTAGTTATTGATTTATTCGGAACTTGTTTAGACAGCGATGATATCCATAAAAATAAGATACACTTATTTCATTAATTGTTTGGGTTTATGAGATAATGTGATGTCGCTGAATTTAAATGTCATATTCTGCGAATGAGATTTATTTTCAATATTTGAGTAGAATAACTCCGCCATCATCGAATAATAAAATTTGTAATCATTTATTACAACTTAAAACTTTATATAGAAATATACTGAATTAAAAATGTGGTTGAAGTTGTATTTAAATTATAATCATTTATTACAACTTAAAAGGCGTTTACAGTTTAAATTTTGCGATGATGGCAGTTTTACCGAAATATTAAAAATAAATTTTATTGCTGAATATTACATTTTAACTCAACAGAATTAAAAAACCGCAGGTATCGTTCCAATTAAGATATTTTGTAGAAAAATATGATAACAATTGAGATGTTATTCACATTGAGGTGTGCTTGCGATTTGGTGGTTTTTCTGTCGTTTCTTTTACCATGTTTTAGAAATGTAACCTGACCAAAGCTTGAGTGATAATATTTTGTGATTAAGTATTCCAATGTGATTATTTAACTCACATCCACACATTTCACTTTACATTTTTTTGGTTCGTTTTTAAATGATTCAATTTAAATTTTTTATAATGGTATTTTTGAGTGATTAATTTACAGATTAAATATAAGAACGACTACCACCCAGCTAAAATACTGTAAAAGATTTCATAATGTATGTGTATAGATATATACATATTGTACGCGTATAATTTCATATTGTAATCACTATTTTATATGCTTGATAGTTTCTATAACTAGATTAAGTTAATGTGAAAGTTAATTTTGAATTAGAACGCAACTGATTTTATTTCAAAGCTAAAAAATGATGGTCAATTTTACATGATATTGGAGCGAACATACAAGTTATCATATTAACTTATAATTTCAATTCCGTCCATTAACTTGGTCATTTTGTGTGCTTAGAAAGGATTTACCTTGGACTTACAGATGCGCGAATGATCTATGTCAGCGTTCAGAATATATACCTGGACAAGTAAACGAACCAAAACGATCATTAGCTGTGTGTCAATTGACATGTTCTCCTCACAGAACGCTTTTGCCGCATCCAAGTCAATTGCCGACAATATTAAGCAAAGATACTTATAAGTTTTGCATTGGTACAATAAATTTTAAAATAAAGAAGGGACAAACTTCACGAGCAGATATATCCTTTCTCGATGAACAGTTAAATCAATTCAAACAAAAATGGTATCAATACGGTAAGTGTAACCTTAAACAAGGTCATGCAACAATCAACATTACTGTCGATTTGAAACAGAAATTTACCTATTCTGAAAGATTATCTTATGATACTGACGAATCGTACAGATTGCAAATAAATGCGGGTGACGGAATTATTAGATTAAATATTGAGGCTGCGAACAAATTCGGAAGTCGTCACGGATTTACAACATTGAATCAACTAATTGTATACGATCCAATATTTAAATGCCTCACAACGCTTACTGAGGTTGACATTAGCGATAAGCCTCTATTTCCACATAGAGCAGTAATGTTAGACACTAGTAGAAATTTCTTCAGTATTAAAAGCATTGAAACTTTATTGGATGCAATGTCATTATTCAAGATGAACACAT
This sequence comes from Pomphorhynchus laevis, assembly GCA_012934845.2. NCBI lineage: Eukaryota > Metazoa > Acanthocephala > Palaeacanthocephala > Echinorhynchida > Pomphorhynchidae > Pomphorhynchus > Pomphorhynchus laevis. The sequence goes on from WNNJ02003658.1 coordinate 45,007, forward strand.
TTCATTGGCACTTATCGGATTCACATTCATTTCCCTATAATTCACCATCAGTTCCGGAAATGGCTCACTACGGGGCATATAGCCAGGAATTTACATACAGCGAAGAGGATATAATGAATTTAACAAATTATGCACTTAACCGCGGAATACGTATAATCCCAGAAATAGATATGCCTGCTCATACTGGGTTTGGATTTCAATGGGGTGAGCAAGCTGGTCTTGGAAAACTAGTCCTTTGTGAAGGACAAAGTCCATGGGAGCACTATTGCTTGCAACCTCCTTGCGGTCAGTTGAATGTAATCAATCCTAATGTGCTAAATGTACTTGAAAATTTATTCACTGATTTGTATGATGCAACAAATTCTGATTTATTTCATTTAGGTGGTGATGAAGTCCTGTTCCCGTGCTGGAATGAGACTTCAGAGATTACCAGTTATTTGCACGATAACGGATTTGACTTGTCCTCGGAATCGTATCATAAGCTATGGGGTAACTTTACTGTACAGTCGTACGAAACACTTAAAAGGGCGTTTAGGAAATCAACTGTTGGTTCAAACCCAAATACTCCAGATCCATTAGCCATATTCTGGACATCAACACTAACTACCGAAGCGTATATAAACTATTTCGATCCATCCACATCAATTATAATGTATTGGGAAAATTTGGCCTCAGGACTATTTACTAAGGACATATTGTCGAAAGGAATTCGAATGATTCTTTCAAATCACGATCGATCGTATATGGACTGTGGCTTTCCACATTATGTGACCGATCAAAATATTTGGTGTTCCCCTTACAAAAACTGGGAGACTGTTTATGAAAATGATTACAAATTGGATCTGGCCGAACAAGGTCTTTCACAATATGAACATCTTATACTTGGAGGTCAAGTATTACTATGGACTGAGGTAGCAGATGATAAAAACTTTCTATTAAAGTATTTACCTAGGATGATGGCCTCTGCAGAGAGATGGTGGTCTTATCCCACAGTAAAAGTCAACGATGAAATAAGAAACAGACTCGGATATGTGCATATGCACTTTAGCGATAATAATGGACATAAATTTAGACCGGATCTTATTACAACTGAATGGTGTGTTCAAAATCCTAAAAGTTGTTATTGAAACGATCTGAGTAAAACGAAATGGAGTACAATTTTGTATTTTATTAGTTGCTTAAATTATATTTATAGGAAACACAGACAATAAAAAATCATTTTAGATCTCGCTAAAAAATGTATCCCATTCATTTCATAATTAATGATAATTTGATCGTTAATGTTTAATTTTAAATTGGACGTTCATTCATCGAGCGAATGAACAAAATTGTTCAACCATAGAGCTCATGAAGAAGAAATGGCGAAAACATAATGTTTCGAAGCAAATCATAATAAGGTTTATTAAAACCACAATGTGGGTTCTATTTAAAAATGCCCTTAAGCAATTAAATTATCGTTTCGGATCAATATTTGATTATTTAAAATTATAACGAGGCAATGTAACGTTAAATTGTCAAATTAGATCAATATTTAATTAGAGGCTACCACCCTATTAGAATACAGACTACGAGTAACTGGTTTAGTAAATACTCAATAAAAATTATTAGAAATACATCCATCCTGATCTGTATTTGATTTTCTTTTATTTCCAGGAACTTTCAGGTATGGTTAAACGACAACAAAAATTATTTTAATATTTCGTTAGAAATATTTCGCCAGAAAATTGCTATAGAATATAAAAATATTAAAATTAATATTATATTAATATTTGATATTTAAAAAATATTATATTTTTTAATATCCAGATTAGAAATATATTCTTCCTGATCTTTATTTTAAATATCTAGAAACAATCAGGTATAGTTAAACGACAACAAAAATTATTTTAATATTTCGCTAGTAATTACTAGCATCTTTAGAAAACTAACATAAAAATGAAAAAAGAGAAAAGGAAGAAACTTTATTTTTGTGACATTTTTTCATTTTTATGTTAGTTTTTTGATGATGCTAGTAATTACTAACGAAATATTAAAATAATTTTTGCTTAGGTGGTGATGAAGTCCTGTTCCCGTGCTGGAATAAGACTTTAGAGATTACCAGTTATTTGCACGATAACGGATTTGACTTGTCCTCGGAATCGTATCATAAGCTATGGGGTAACTTTACTGTACAGTCGTACGAAACACTTAAAAGGGCGTTTAGGAAATCAACTGTTGGTTCAAACCTGAATACTCCAGATCCATTAGCCATATTCTGGACATCAACACTAACTACCGAAGCGTATATAAACTATTTCGATCCATCCACATCAATTATAATGTATTGGGAAAATTTGATTAATATCGAAAAATACCTGATTGTTCCTAGATATTTAAAATACAGATCAAGATGAACAATTGATTAGATAATAGTAATTACTATAATGTTTTGTCTAATTCCGTGGGATTCCACATGGAATTCCAAAATTTCAAAAATTATCGGTAACGACGTGTATCTCCATTCCAACTAGATTTGAAATTTATAGTTCCTCAGTATAATATAATAATTCCAGTTCCTCAATATAATCAAAATATATTTCTAATCTGGATATTTAATAATATAATATTTTGAAATAATATTTTTTACCTGATAGTTCCTGGAAATTTAAAAAAATTATTTAATAGTATAATATTTATTATATAATATTAATATTATTATATTATTATTTCTATAATATCATAATTGAAAATATTTTGTCGATTAAATTAGATTATTTCATTACATATTATTAAATTTGGTAATTTGATGTGCATGTATTTTTATATGCACATTATGATATTTTTATAATATCATAATCCAAGTGGTTCATATATCCAAGTTGATCATATATCATATATCCAAGTGGTTCTTAAAGCTTGTTATCTTATGTCAACAGGTCAACATCATGAGAGTGCTGATCTTTTGACTGCGGTAATAGTTCAGAGTTGTGGTTCGTCTTCCAGTCGGCACTTCACGAGTCGTCCTTTTAATTATCGCAAGTGGCCTATCCTGCAAGAAATGCAGCAAACACTGCTTTGGATGTTTCGCGATTGTAGTAGTGGGCATTCTACGAAGGAGGCTTATATTGTCCTTAGACGGGTTTATACCAAAATACTGCGGACTTTTCACCGGGATCGTTTGTACACAGAAGAGTGTCATCGATTAAGTTTGGCAGAGAGCTTTCCATGGAAAGTTCATCCTAAACATCCTAATAAAATCATGTCGTTAGTTCCGCTTTCCGAGTGGGTTGATCACTTTCGCTCCTTCCTTCATCTCGATGATCTATCGTTGCCATTACCAGCTAATAATTTTGATTTTGACGGTTCCTCTGGTTTGATTGATACACCCTTTTCCATTGATGAAATTAAAGGATGCCTTGCGCGGATGCATGTGAAGAAAGCTAGTGGTCCGGATAATCTCTGCGTGGAGCAACTCCGAGGTACATTCCACATATTTGGCAGCTATCGGACCTTTATGTTCAATTATCTACTATATGGATCCTGTTTGCCTTTCTCTTGGAAAGAGGGGATAATGAAAGTCCTATATAAGGGCACCGGTCCTTTGGAATCTCCAGACTCTTATCGCGGGATTTTGCTTTTAAACCACGTTTATAAATTATTGTCGTTTGTATTAACTTCTCGACTAGCTAAGCACTGCTCTTCCTTATTGCCTGAAGAACAATTTGGATTTCGCCAGGGCCGCTCGACTTGTGATGCTATCAGTCTAGTGCGTTCTTCTGCAGTCAACTGTATTTCTAATAATTCATTATATGCCATCTTTATTGATTTTCGTAGAGCATTTGACTCAGTCAATCGAAATATCCTTCTTTCTAAGCTGCATAATAATTGTAATCTTCGTAGGGCGCTTTCTTCGCCTACTATATGAGATTCTATTACCTAACCGTGTCAAGGTATTCGATGATTTAGCATACTCTGACTTCTTCACAGTTAATTATGGCGTATTGCAGGGTGACCCAATCAGTCCTCTATTATTTTCAATCTTCGTTATTGATTTACCATCGCTTATACGGTCTTTTTCAAACGAGGTTGAGTTGGCGCTATATGCTGACAATCTTGTGATCCTGACAAGAAACCTAGTCACGGCTCAAAAGGCACTCGATGGCTCGACTGTATTTTGTAGTCGGAATGAACTAGACATCAACATTTCAAAATCAAAGGTAGTGAAGTTTCGCGGTGGTGGTCGATTATCCAAGCATGACTCGCTTTTTATAAAGTCTCAGACACTATAGTTCTGTACTAATTATAAGTATATTGGCGTTCTAGTAACGTCTAGATGGTCTTTTACCGAGCACCTTGAGGCTAAATCTTCTAAGATTGCAATTAAAACGGTTTCATATCCTCAACTAAGGAAGCTGTCGTTTGAAGGAGCGTTGAGATATTTCGAGTTAATGCTTCTACCAATTATTCAGTATGGGTTGGCAACATTCTGGGAGGACCTCACTGAGTTAAATTTTAGACAGATTGATAGGTGTCAGGCCCGATTTTTGAAACATATAGTTGGAGTATCCAATAAATGTAGTACGACAGCGATCACATACTTGGCAAAAATAAAGCCGCTTAGTGTCCGATTATGTAGTAGTCTTAGATGTGTTCAAACGTCTAGTTATCTTCAACATTTGGTAGCTCTTGAGACTAAATTCTTAAACGTGGATCATGATTTAGCCAATTCTCCTGTGTACCTGCAAAACAGTTGGAGATCACTGTCAAATGTGAAACGTCCATTGATATTGAGGTTATCTATTCATGGTTTTCATGATAACTACTGTCGCCGACTTCTCGCTTGTCATCGCCGTGATTCTTCTTGTATATGCCGCTTCTGTGCTTCTTCATGTGATGCCTTGCTTCATGTTCTAGCCTGCCCTCACCTCAGCCTTATGTCACTTCAAGAGATTAATGATCTTCGCCATTCATCAACAAACGACGCATGAAGAAGACAATCTGTATACTTCAAATTTTGTAGATTCTGACTAATTTCTTATTTTGTAATTATTTGCCCAGCCGAAAGGCGTTACGGGAAATAAAACTCTGTATAATATCTTGAAAATATTTTGTCGATTAAATTAGATTATTTCATTACATATTAATTTGGTAATTTGATGTGCATATATTTAATTTTTTGTTTGTTAATATTTTTATAACAAAAGTTAGTGATTTTTAAAATGTTTTGGTTTCCTCTATTTTGTTATTTTATTTCTTCATTTTTATTGTTTTGTTATGAATGCATATGTGTTGTACTTTTATTGTACATTCTTTTGTTTTTTTTGTTTCGTTGTATTTTGTTTGCTGCGGTCCCTACAAACGAAAATGTTACATGAACAAATGTTAGCAACGATTATGATTCTAGCATGAATGTGCAAACCGACAAGAAACTTTATTTATGTGATGTTTTGTATTTTATGTTAATTTTCTGAAGATGCTAGTAGTTACTAGATAAATATTAGAATAATTTTTGTTGTCGTTTAACTATACCTGATAGTTCCTGGAAATTTAAAAATACAAATAACTTATAAACTAACCAATTCTATAACAAACCATATAATGTCAATAAAAATCAAAGAAAATATGGTTGTTCACCTTACAGGTTTTTAAAAAATATAATAGAATAAAAAATACTACCTGATACTATCTGATTAAATGATATCTGATATATCTAATTATCATATAATATCTGATTAATTGTTTTAAAATTGAAATTGTTCTATTAAATTTCATTGAAATTGCTTCATTTAAAATACAAAAATTAAAGAATTAAAATAGTAACAGATTTTAATTATATGCTATACAATAATATATGAGGAATGCTTGCGTATACCGGGCCGCCTCATGGGGTAATTTGAAGACTCGTCGTAATATTTAACATACACAGGCATTCCTTATATGCATGCGTCTTCACGAATCATATGTGATATATTACATATGTAATATATCACATAAGAGGATGTCATATAGGATGACATCTATATCATATTAGGATGTTCGTTGGATGTCAATTTTCAATATTGTGGCATATCGCATATGATACAACCTTCATGTCAATAAAACCTTCACACGATACAAAATACATTTTATAAATGTATTTAAACATAAAAACATGAATAATAACTTACAAGTATTTTATAGTATTATGCTAGTATTATGAAAGAATTCCACTACAGCTTACATGTGTAACCTGTACAAACAGCTTTGCTTGTTTCAGCCATCGACTAAAAACCGAAACTATCATCTAACCTCATTTTGTCGATAGTGAAATGACGCAGGTGTGCATGGTGCACATCAAAAGGAAAACATATAAAAACGCATCCAAAACGATCAGTCAATTACTAGATAAAGAACTTTGCAATTTAACAAATCGGCAACAAGTCCTTTAACTTATAAAATAAAAATAATTATATTTTAATAATAACATAACAGTCTTTTATACGTCTTTATGCATGAACAACGATTATTACCTGTCACTATTTATGAGACTCACTATTTAAATGTCAGTTTTTACAGACGACAGCATTTGTAGTCTGTAACTACTACATATGCGATCAATTTTATGATTAATATAATTGATCGCATCAATTATTTGAAGAAATTTATAACGAGACAATATTTTAAAATATAATAATTTCGATTGTTTAAACAGACTAACAGTTATTCCGTAGTTAGTTTTTCTATTAATATTGGCGCTTGGTTTTCTTCAAAGACCAACATTGGGTTTATCTTTTTCGCGTTCTTCTGAATATTTTAAATACTCCTATCTATTAAAAATCCTTTTTAAATCCTTTTTAAATCCTTTTCAGTGTCGTTTTTCTAAAATAAAACTGTATAATATTTTATTGATGACATTTTTGATAAGGAATTATGGTCACTTTTTATAGTTTCTTGAATGAATGGTTAATGGTATATAATGAGGAGTCGGCCATTAGCTGTTCGATCCAACATCTTATGTGTAGGATTCTCCATCATTGAGTTACTGCGCCATCAGCGGCTTTTCGTTTCCTTTTAACGCTATTTCTACGATTGTTAACGCGTAGGTTATACTTTGTTCCAGTTTGATCAGCATATTGATTAAGCAATCTATGCATAAACGACCGTGAACAGATCCAACTGACTTGTACGTATTGTTACCTCTTATTCGATACACCAGTACATTTGTTGAGCTCTTAATATCTTTAGTGTCAAGCATATCGCGGTAATTAGTATATCGTTTATAACCACAGAATTGGCCTACATAGTTTCGGTAGCCTCCTTTGATAGTCCGTTCAAGCAAGATCCGATATTGCATGTTGTTGGTTTACCTTTTCAAGTTGGTTTGCCTTTTTGGTTTTTTTTTTCAAATACCAACCTTGGGTTTGCCTTTTTTGGTTTTCCTCTGAATATTTTTGAATATTCATAGTTGGCATAAGTTGTTTGTCCGGTAAAGAGTGACTTTCTGAAATGTATATTTGTGAGATAACCATTTATTCATTGTTAAATAAATAAATTAATTAATAAATTAATTTAATTCTGACAAATTATTAATTTAGTTTGAATTAAATTATTAATTTAATTCAGAAGCAATACATCACTGGTCTCCCTACATTGTGTTGGATCAAGAATTTGATTATTCTTAAATTTAAAAATCTTATGAAACGACGGTTTCTTCTTAACAAATGAAATAGTTTTAAGCGATATTTAATAAAAGTATTTTGGCAGGTATATAACCAATAAAAAAGTTAAGTCTTTATTTTACAAGAATTGCTTGCTTAAAGATCAATATTATTCAATATTTCAGCAAAATACATAAACGCCATAATGTACATCAATAGTCTAAAAAGATAATAACCTTTTGAGGATCAACCTGTCTGTTAGTGTAGCGTCGATAGTACTAGTTCAAATTTTTCTACATTTGAGTTACAGGGAATTTTTTCCAAGTCAACCTCCGTACATACTTTCTTATTGTCCTCGTGATTCGATTGCAATTGATTTCCTTTGCTATACACAGGAAATGTCGTCGACTCGTTGAGTCTGTTTGTTACGATTGATAGTCTCCACGAAGGACAAAACACACGTACATTAACATGCCTAACAAAAATCATTCAAAAATCATTTCTTATCAAATTCTTTTGAAAGTGCGATTTGAAAGAAATACTGAACTTTAGATTTTCTCAACCAAGTAAAATTACAAAACCGATGTGATGTTATAAGTACTAAAACTTTGAAAAATTAAAACATTAATACGTAAAATACACAAATTTTAATTTTTACAAATTTTGTTAGTGATATAAATATTACTTATCTACCTCTACCTCAGCTTCAAGGAAGAGAAGAAACAAAAAAAAACACGAAAAAAACGAGTTACAAGAGGAGAAAGATAAAATCTATCAGTAAAATTCTATAATATCTATTTTTTATATAATGTTTTTGTTTTGACTGTATTTTTCTAATATATTAATCATTGGGTGAATATATAATTTGTGATGTGCTTTAATATACGAGTGATCAAAAATTGTTTAGGTTCAAAATTATATTATAATATATATTATATTATAATATTATATATTATATAATAATTATATTATAGTATAAAATCAATCACAATAAAACATATGAAGATAAAATTTATGGATGAAGTGTAAGAAATATAGGCAATGAAGTTAGTAAAGAGAAATACTACGAAGCTTAATGAGGTCAACGTTGCGATATATAAGCTATAAAATATTCGATGATGTGATGTGCATCAGTTAGGAAATATTACATGAATAATTAATCAAATTCATCAAAAATAAAAACCTCTAAAAATTAAAATGTAAAAATTCATTTTGACAATAAAAATCCATTACGACAATAAAATCTGAAATGCAAAAATGCATTTCGCCAATCAAACTAAAATATAAAAATGAATTACGACAATAAAAATAATCATTTATTTTGATACTATCACAAAAATGTTAATTTGTTTGTAAGAAGGCGAAAACTGTTGTTGACTTTAGTTCTTTAATTTTAAATATTTATAATAAATAATTCAAATGTTCTTTGTCTATCGATTAAAGCAAAATAATTGAACGAACATGCGGTAGAATGGAATTTAAAATTGCTTAACACGCTGTGGTGAATGTAAGGCATTATTGAAACTCAAACAATGTCATGATTCCATAATTTAAAAGCTCCATAACAATTAACATAACAATATTAATTGTCATAATATTATAGCAAGTAACTTCCCCAGTATAGATTACGCAAAAAGCAATTTAGAATTGTATATATTGCTGAGTGAATTTACATAAAAATAGATACATCAAACTCAACTAATACGAGAGATGTTAACCGCTCCCTATTTGAAATAAACTAAATTAACGTATTGTTTTTTTATATTGTTTTATAAAACAATATATCGTTTTGTTTTTTTTGATTTATAAAAAACAATACAATATTTTTTATTGATACTATCACAAAAATGTTAATTTGTTTGTAAGAAGGCGAAAACTTCTTACAAATTAGTTATTAATCTTATAAATAAGTTCTTTAATTTTAAATATTTATAATATCTTTAACTTTAGCATATTAATATTATAATTTATTATATAATTATTAATATTTTAAATATTTTGCTTTCAATTTATGTAATTCCTGTAACTTTTGCTTTCAACCCCAAGCCAAGAGGCTGCAGTGGGCATTAATAAATAACTTCTCAGATTATAATTATAAATAAAGAAGTTTATAATTAAAGAAGTTATATAGAAGTCATAGTCTTTTAAGAAGAGAAGTCATAGCCGGAATACGATCAAGGTTGAGCACTGCCCTTGCACGAGCCGCATCATACTGTATCCGTGCACCCAGAAGAAAATGTGTGGCAATACCGTTACGAGGAGATGGAAGCAGTAGTGCGGAAATAATTTAAATATATATTTTAATCTTGATTTTCAAATGCTCGGGATGCGTGCCTATTATAATATAATAATATTATTAATTTGATTAATATTGGTCAATTTCCTTTTAGACGTAACGTAAAATATTTTTAAATGTAGAATTATTCTGGTTTTTTAATTTTTAATCTTTTATGTTAATGGCCGTAAAGTAGACTGAACAATTTGATCACAATTTTAGAAATGTATTTTTTTCGAAATGGTTCACAAAGGAATTTGAAATTCACTTATAATATAAAATGAAAATATGAAATGAATAAATTGTCTCAAATTTATTAAAACATAAGTTTTCATACTTTTGCTACGTACCGAAATTATAAAATTATTAATTATAATTTAATTATAAAATTGTTATCCTTCAGATCAAAAGCATATAATTGTAAGCCACACCAAATTGTGAAGCTGACTTTAGAAAAGCAAAGGAAAATGTAACTTGTCGTAATAATATTTAATTATATATTATTTATATTATTAAATATTAATAAATACTTTTAATTAATCAGTAAATAAATCTAATTATATAATTAATCTAATTTAATTGCATGTGACAAAACTTATGAGAAAATTTCGCTACAGACCGAAATTATAAAATTATTTCGTTATATTTTTATTTTTATTGAAGCACCAACAAATCATGGGTGCTTCATACACGTATCCTACAAATGACTGTTACACACGCCTTAATAATGTGGAATTTCTAAACGCAATTGAACTTCCGTAAAATAGACTGTATTGCGATGTTCACTTACATTGCTCATGGGGTGGAAGAACATCATTGGCACACTCACTAACTTGGCCAACTGAAGGTCATTATTCGATTAGACACGATTTTATTTGTGATATATTATCCAATACCATGAGCGAAATTTGCGATGACCAGACAGAACCAGCATTAAATTAGTTCACCATAGCATTATGTTCGAGCGCGCAGGCACTTCTATAGATCACAATGCTCGGTTAGACATTGATATGGATTTTACAAAGGTCGTTATGAGCAAACTTTATTCGATACATGTGTATTGAACGCATTCGATCCGTCCAACTTCTCGAAATCAGCAACGTCCGCCTTTGAATTTTACACAGGCAAAAAATCACAAAGTATCAAGAGAGAGTCGTACTGATAGAGAGAGGACAAATTTTGCGCCATTAGTTCTTTTTATTACACCCCTTTTCATTTTTATAGTCACTTTTTTTATAGTAACCCCTTTTTCATTTTTATAGTCACCTTTTTCATTTTTATAGTCCCCTTTTTTATTAATATTTTTTTCAGACCCTTAAAAATGAATTTCTTTTTTGATGGAAGTAATGAAAATAATACCGATGATAATGATATTGGAAGCGATTATAATAACGATGGCTTACGTAAAAAAGACAGACTATTAATAGACGTTTAGTAGAGCTTTTTCTAGGATTACTAAATTACGGAATGCCTTTAAAAGAAATAGTTTCCATACTCAATGTATCCTCAAGAACTATAAAAAGACTTTACAAAAGATACACCGAAGGTGAGTTTGTTGTAATGTCTACATTTAGATATGGCCCTGAAAAGAAAATCAATACATTAAAAGATTTTTCTTTTGAGAAAAATATTATTGCTTCAGAAATCAGTCTTAATCCATGTGTTAGCTTAAAATCCCTTTGCGAAAAATTAAAACATAATAATGTATGTGGATCATATTCAGTGCCAACAGTGTCAAGAATAATAAAAAAGATGAATTATTCTAGGAAAACTTTAACTATAGTGCCGATAAATAGAAACAGCAATTCTAACAAAGACATAAGAGCTCAATATGGTACAGCATTTTCTAATATACATGATGATCAATTAATATTTTAGATGAGACTGGTTTTAATCTACATTCTTATCAAAGAATGGGATATTCACCTATCAATACAAAAAGTTTTATCAATGTTTCAAATTCAAAGAACACGAATATTTCAGTTCTATGTGTTATTAATAATACAGGTATTGTAGGCTACCAAATAAAAAGCGGAAGTTTTAAGTCTTTAGATATTCTTAATTTTGTTGAGACTAAACTACATATTTTGACACAAGATAATAGGAAGTATATAATTATGGACAATGCATCAATCCATAAGACAGCAGAGGTGAGGGAGTCGTTTTGTAGAAGAAACTATATGTTAAAGTTTTTACCTCCGTATTCACCTCAACTCAATCCGATAGAAGAGTTTTTCTCATGGTGAAACAAAGAGAAGGTGCTGCTAATAGGGATGTTCTTATACATACGATTGAAGATATTCTAACTCATGATATATTTATAATGGAGGTTTTTTTTAACCATATACGTACATGGATAGAAAAAGCTATTGTTCGTACTGATTTTATTTAATTAGAATAAAATTTTATATTTTTCTTTTATTCATTTTTTAACTTTTCTATTAGTAACCATAAAAAATGAAAAAGGTGACTATAAAAATGAAAAAATGGTGACTATAAAAATGAAAAATGGTGACTATAAAATTGAAAAATGGTGACTATAAAATTGAAAAGGACTGTATCTATTTTAAAGATATATTATACTGCATTGGCTAAAAGATTACATTATAAGTTTTTAATTTAGAAAAATTTATTTTTATTTCTGACAATTAAATTAAATCATCTTCATATTTCTTATAAATTCGGTTTCATTCGATACAGTGTACAGACAATGTGTTTATATCAGTGCGTTTAAAAGTTAACATTTTTCTTTGTAAAGAATAAGAATATTTTTTATATGCTAAAGATACATACTATTGTATGTATACATATACTATTTATAGTATATGTAAATATACTATAAATATACTATATTTATAGTATATTTATAGTATACAAATACACATACTATTTTATATACATACATACTATAGATACATACTATACATACTATATGTAAAGTATGCTAAAGAATATACATACTATATGTAAAGTATGCTAAAGAATATACATATTATTCTTTATAAAATATGTATATTCTTTATATATAAATAATTGTATACCCAAGCCGTAAGGCTAAGTGGCTTTAATAAATCACTACATTATTAGTACGTTATTATCGTATTATTAAGATTGTAGCATTTGAAAGTAGTGAAATTTTAAAGTGGTGAAATTTTAAAGTAGTGAAATTTAATAGTAGCCGCTATTCAGGGTATAATTTATACTATAATTTGTTATATATAATGTAGGACTTACGACTTTTTATGGCAAAAATTTTAAAATGTTAATTTCTCAATATTTCAAATATTCAAATAAACATGAGTTAATTTTTAAAACTCCGATTTTTTATGAACTGATTATTAAATTAGACCAAGTCTTTGAATGAATATTAAGATCATCTGATCTTTGCCTTGATGATAGTAACATCAGTCATTAAAAACAATGTAAATTTTACATCGGTAAAGAACATTTTTGCTTCTTCACTACTCATAAATATGTATAAAAAATATGTATGGCATTAGTATAATATTTTGATGTAAATATCAATCTAATTTTGTTGCTAAATGAAAATTAATATAATATATTAATAATATTTTATTTAATAATATATTATTTGGTATATAAATACCAACTAATAATGCTCCCACTCGACGTCCGTGGCGCTCCCTCCTTTATTGCATTCAAATACAGCCTCCGTACCCACCTCCTCGACACATGATTTAGATTTTGTTTTTTTGTTGTTGTCATGTAAGCGTGCGCCGACACGCATTTGCCACGTAAAAATAAACCTTTTTTAACTAAAACATATAAGATGAGGTAAAACGTTTGTGGTAAGATGGTATCGAATATTATAGTATTATAAATTGACTTTAAATGAGGAATGCGACGGTATGATAACATTTAAATTTGAAAGCTGGCAAAAAGCATCGCAAAATTTATTCAACCGAATATTTCAATGCCTAGCTGGCATCATTTTCAGCAATTTAAGTAGTTGTTGGTATTAAAATTCAACTATTTTAATATTATAATTTTTACGTTTTAACGATATTATGTTAATATTAAACACTCCGGAAGAATCTGAAATAGCTTAGCAAAACTTATCAAAAGCAGAACAAAATACACGTCTTAACGAAAAACATCACAAAAAAACAAAATCCAGTACAAAATGCATCAAGTGCTAATTAAATTATGTTATTGATTATATCATTAAAACGTAAAAATTATTATCATCACATCAATTATGCTATTCGCTTGTCAGTCTAAAGTAAAATTACTTTTAGTTAAATTTTAAAATCTAACTTACAAGTCGGAAGTCGACATCGATCGCACAAAAAGTAAAATGTGACATGAGTCCTCGTTATTTTGAAAACTGATATCCTGCTTATCGAACTGAGAACGGCTTCTTACAAGTAATGATTGACCACATGCTTTAAATCCGACAGTGTTTGCGATTGAAATTAGAATCGACTTGTAATGAGCTGCAATCTAAATTGCGGAATTAGAAAACAGATATGTTTGAATTTTACATTTTATATAAAATATGATATTATATTTAATTAATACTTAAAAATTTATAAATATATCAAAGCTAACTGTTTAAAAACAGTTTATAAGCAAACTGTTTATATCAAATTGTTCCTTAGGCTTTGTAGATAAAGAATACTTCTAGATTTGTTATGGTAAATAACAAATCATCAGGTACAAATAAAGTAGATCACTTAAAATCAACGTCCATAACCAATTTATACCCTATGGAAAGTCATTGCCATCTTCCTGGCGTGAAAATATTCTCAAAGTCCTATGTAAAAACGTACGGCATTAAATCTCAATATCAGTAAATTGCTTAACTCAATAATCCTCAATGTTTATTATAATTATATTAATAAAATTATAATATAATTTTATTATAATTCGAAATCATTTTCTTTCATCGTTTAAATTTGGTGAGCAAATATATACAATATTTATTGATTTTGCAGAAGCATTTAACTCAATCAATCGATATCTTTGCTGCCTAAGTTGGCTACTACTGTTTGGCTTCATTATAGATTGTTAATTTCATTTTATGATATTTTACAAACGAATGTATTTAGACTTTATGACGGCTTAAACTAATCGAATTAGATTAACGCAAATCGATCAGTGTTACAGAGTGATCTACTAAAACCCAATCTCGTCTAATTATTATATTTTAATCTTTCCACTTACTGAAAATAATCGTGATATAATTTCGGTACTCTACGCTAACGATTCAGCTATTGTTTCGTACTCTACGTTATGTTCGCGTAATCCGCGTTTAACTCATTATCCGCTTACTTAAATACAATTATATAGCGACAGCGATAAAATTTCGTAATGGCAGTCCTCTAAATCGTTCATATCAACTATTTATCAACAGTGAACATCTAGAGCTTTGTACAAACTACACATAATAGAAGGAATCTTGGTTACTTCTCGATGGTCATTCACCAAAAGATGTGCGTAAAAATAGTAGACGCAACCTTCGGAATAACAAAACTAGGCCCTATTATCACTTAAAGGTACTCTCCGCTATTTTCACATTATGTTGAACCCTTGCTAATCGGCGTAACAGATTTTTAGTTTGACTTAAAAAACTTTCAACTTTAAACAAATGATAGGCTAGACATGATATATAAAAGACTCTTAATGGTATCAACAAAATCTTTTAGCCCTATCTTAAAATTCTTAGTTAAATTCGTATTTAGTAAAATAGATCTTAAATCGCAATCTAATCAAAAAAATTCTAAAACTTCAACGACATCACCTTTGGACCATTCATACATGGATACCACTTAAAATTTTGTGAAACGCGTAATGGTCCACAGTATGATCATCGCTTTATTTTTGTGAAGTCATGTGCATTCATTTATTGAAACTGTTACTTTGACAGGCAATAATTGACTGTTGGAAATTTAAAAACATCTACTAGGAAGTTTATTGCACTTTACTTTAATTGTTCATTGTTTGAAACTTCACTGTTGTCGATCCAAGTAAAGAGGTAAAATCGTTTAAATAAATTTCACTGCATTAAAACAAATCTGCAAAATTGGAAAAGATGCATGCTATAATAAGAATATGCAATTTAAATGTGCTAGTACTCTCCTTAAATACAAATAAAATATAATTCTTCTGATTGTGGCACGATATAATTCTCGCAGGTATTGTTCTTATACTTGCTACAGCAAGACGCTACTAATCAGCCTGAGTGGTCTCATCAGCTGCTGACCCAGATATCAGATATATTAAAATATATTTAATGACTGAGAACGCACGTAAAGCCAGTCGATGTAGGTCATCCCTTTTTTAATCATAAACGTTTTGAAATATAAATGGTATTCCTGAAATATATGAACATCATATAAGAATATCATACTTTTATATTTTCATTTTAAAAATGATTTCTCAAATTTTTGTTAATAAAAATCTCTATAATTGGGATTATATATAATCTTAATTATATATAATTGCAATAAAAATCCCCTTTTAACACAAAACATATATGGCAATTTGCAGAGTGTAACAAAAATAATGAATCCTTTTTTATTCAACTTTCACTTTCAGAAAATATAATTATTCTGGTTGCGGCACGGTATTTTCTTCACAGGTATTGTTCTTATACTTGCTACAGCAAGACGCTACTAACCAGACTAAGTGGGTATCATCTGCTGCTGACCCAGACCTACATTTCACGTTTCGACCTTTATTACATGTCTACTTCGTATACTGGTGCTGACCGGATTCGAATTCACTACGTTGGTATCGTGATTCAACGTTACATCCAATAGACGGACTAATTCAGTGGTGTATGGATCGTATTCTAACGATCTATTAGAAACGTACCCTATGTGTGTGATCCGCTAACCGGATCACTGTTTTTCATGCTGCCACTTGCAATAAATCTTTTCAATTGTACTTGATTGCGTTTGTGAGCTGAAATTCTTATGGTTGCGGCACGATATTATTTTTACTGATATTGCTCCTGTTTTTAAGTAATATACTTTTGGAAGGGGATCATATTCTAACGATCTATTAGAAACCTACATAATGCGTGTGATCCGCTAGCCGGATCACTGTTTTTCATACTGCCACTTGAAATGTATGTTTTTAATTTAACTTGATTGCATCTGTGAGCTGAAATTCTTCTGGTTGCGGCACGATATTATACCTACAGGTATTGTTCATAGTCTTCATACAGCAGGACGCTCCTAATATTGTGAGTGGGTATCATCAGCAGCTGATCAATACCTACATTTCACGTCTCGACCTTTATTATCTGCTTACTCCGTACACTGTTGCTGATCGGATTAGAAGTCAGGACGTCTGTATCTTGATTCAACGCTACATCTACTTGGCTGGCTACTCCAGTAGTAGATATACATTCCTGTATATTACGTTTTGTATGTGATCGTATTCGAACGAGCTATTAGAAACCAATCTTAGGTGTGTGATCCGCTAGCGGGATCCATGCTTAATGTAAAAATGCCATACGGTAAATGTTTAAATAGTAGTTTAGTAATCGTATGTTCTCTCTGTAATCATCCTAATTCCTGTATCCGTTGCACAACAATTCGAAACGGATCTATTACTAGAGAAAAAAGTGCGAAAACACATTGATGTCGATCGGCAGAGCCCGAGCCCAATTGTTCTCTTTAAACGAGACGTGCATTTACGTAATAATTCGTAGGCGAGTTTGTAATCTTACAAAGCGTTTGAGTACTCTAATCACACCGTCAGTGATTCCACCTAATGATGCAAGTACGAGAGGTTTGAAATTTCCACCTATGAGACTTCTTCTTTTTCGAAATTTACGTGTCTCAAGAAAGCGCTGGTCGCAGAGGAAGAGTACGATACAACATGTATATTAAAGATCGTGACATCGAAGAACATTCGCTCGTAAAAAAACATATAATTAAATAACGTCGTTATATAACTAAATAACGTTTTTCGAAGTGCGTAACGTCAAAGAACGAATAATATTTAATTATTTATAATTAAATATTATAATAATTATATAATTATAATAATGTAAATTACATAAGTTTTATAATTATTATTAAATATTTGAGATGATTTATTAGTCCACTTCCGCCTTTCGACCAAATAAGTTAAAAAATAAATTGAGTAAATTTATTTGAATAAATTTAAATAAATAAATAAATTTCGACTAAATAAAGGGGAAATAAATATAATTATAACATAGAACGAAGGCAAACTGAATAAATGCTTGTGTGCGAATTTCTCGATGATAAGATACTGGAGCCTTACATCCATAATAAATAAAACTAAGATTTAGTTTTCTATTGAATAATAGATTATATAATATAATTATAATAATATAAGTTAATATATAATCAACTAGAAAACGATAAAAATTAAGCCAACCGGAAATTGACGACAGTTTGTCGTATAGTTGATATTTAATTCATAATAATTCAACAAAATAATTGCAGTCAAAAGTTTAATCATAATAAAAAAAATAAACGAAAAAGTACAAAGTACTCACGGCTAATTCCATATATATCTTAAAAGCTTGGATATCCTTTTTCATCGACGATATTGCGTCGGGCTTCTCAATAAAAATTTCGGATCCGCTGATGCTAACAACAAATCGATTCCTTTTGAGCAATAATTACACAAAATTTTATAAATTCTATAAATTTTTTCACATACCAGCACAAAAGTTCATACTTTGGACAAAATATCCAAATTCGAAAAGCACAAAAATCAAGATTACCGCAAGTATTCAAATGACTGACAACTTTAATTTCCTTACAAGATTTTGATGCGTTCTCTAATATCTGGGTGACCCTAAGTCATTTGAAGAAGCAATAAAACGTGTTGGTAGTAAATTATATATAAATTATATAAATCAGATCAGATAGTTGAGTATTTAATTTAATAATTTAATTATTAAATCAATTATAAATTTAAAAAAATAAAATAAAATTCAAATAATTTAATAATAAATAATTGTAAATTATTATAATTAATTATATAATTAATTTTTAAAGATCATCATGTGGGGGAACTCTTATGTTATTAACTCCGTACACCCTGATTCACAGCATGCCAGATTTTAATATAACATATTAATAACGTGTTCTCCGCTATTGCCGTACAATGGTACACTCGGACTAATGCGCTAATGACGTGTATAATTTATTTAATTATATAATTGTTTTATATAATTTAAATCAACTTAAAATTTTAAATTGAAATTTTAAATAAAATTCAATTTTTATGAATTGACTAATAAATAACAGACGATGTTTCAGAATAAGGATTAGATGTTATCAGGAGGAAGTGCTGTGTTATTAATTCTCGAACTCTATTCCTTCAAATAACACAGCAACGGAGGCAATAAGCATACAGCTAAGCTGTATACACATAACGTATATGCTTAGCTGTATATATACTCAACTATATACTTACGAAATTGTGTCGAATCAGATCAACTAACAGTCTACTTATTTTATATCATTTATAATAATTATAGATAATTAAATGATTATAAAATTTACAGACAATCGAATTATAATTAAATTAAAATAGAATTTCTTATTTAAATATAAAATATAAGTAAATTTTTATGAATTGACTAATATATGATATACGGTCTATCAGAATAAGGATTAGAGGTCATCAGGAGGAACTGATATGTTATTAAGTCTCGAACCCTATGCCGCAACCTAACACAGCAGCAAGGAAATACATGCTTATGATGTATTTCTCTTGATTTATTTTGATAATCTAGTGTATCTTATTCTAATACAGTAAACTAAACTACACTAAACAACGAGTTTCATATTTGTGAGGATATGGAGTTAACGAAATCAATAATATCTCAGGTGTTTCATTCATATTCTTAGAGTCGACGAAATCAATATTATCTCACATGCTTTATTCATATTCTCAAGATGAACAAGCAAATTTCGCGTTCTCAAAATGTTTCGACTAGGGAAGCAAAGCTCTGGCGGAAAACAGAAACTTTTCAAAATCTCGGTTATATAAGATTTATTTGTTATATAAGATTTTATATATTTTATATCAAGTTAAAATATAAAATTGAAATTTAAAATAAAAATCAATTTTTCCTGTTTGTGTCATAAATAAAAGTTGTAGCAAAACAAATAATAAATAAGTAAAAATAAAGTTTTTAATTATTTAAATATTATAATATTTTATATTTTAATTTGCATATTTTAATATTTTTTCATTTCTAGACATAATGTAATGATAATGCCAATGATATTTAAAGAATAACTGAAAAGTAACAACGTTTTTGGAAAATGTTGATGTTTAGTCTTACCAGAACCTATACACCAAATGACAAGCGTATGCTTCAATTTCACTGAGAAATTTAGGCTTTACCATCATACTCCTAACTTGTTCATGGGTGGCACATTCAAGACCAGCAACCTCACGAGCATATCCCACTCCAGCATAACTAATTGAACATATCTTCTGGCAAAGAGGATTTCTGCGATGAAATCGACGAAGCAGCATTGAATAAAGGGCAACTTCTAAGGCAAATCCACCAAAATGCTAAATAAACAAAAGAATTTAGCAAAACACTAAATAGCAAAAAATAAAACTTTTATCGAAACTATAATTTTAAATATAATAACTTTAAAGACCGAATTTCGATGTTAGTCATTGGATTGACTTACATTTTAATTAAATTTGTCCATGATTTTTAAGATTATTCGTTTAGAGATATATTTCATAATTTATTTAAATAAATGACGTTTCATTAATGATTTGTTAATCATTAATGATTTGGTTAATTTCCGATCAGCTTATTTGATTTGTATTTTTTTTTCAAAATTTTGTCATTCAGTTTGATTATTGCGCCAGTCAAATAAAATGCAAATGAAAACAAAATGTTCTTTTGAATTAATAAAAAAAATGAAAAAAAATCACAATAGGAGAGCATTCATATTATGCAGCGAAAACAGCGGAATAAATAAACTTTGAATTTAACGTTCAAATTTTTTTAAAAATCAAGGAAATACGAATTTTTCTTATGATACATCGTTATTGGTTTTCCCCTTGTTTGGTAAAAAGAGAAAACGCATTTAAAAAAATGTTATACAATTAAAGTTATATAATTAAAATTATAAAATTAATTTAAATTAAAATTATATAAATAACAAAGATGTCAAAAATGAAAAGGTTCGAAATTCATTTCAAATGAATTCTATCATCAAATAAGCACTGATTTTTGGTAAAAATATTAAAATTGTAATCAAATTTCGGGAATACCAAAATTATTTAAGTATTACATCTGAGCTCTAACCAAGCGATCTGATATTAACAAAAATTGTTATATAATTAAATATCAATATTTATATCATTGCAATTATAATATTTTGATAATATTTTCATAATACAATACTATTAAATACAGTTTAAATTACATTCGTGTACCATCTAATCCTACGCTTAGGTATAACAAATTATATTCACACCCGAAAAATTCTTTTATATAATTTTTTACAACGTTTCGATCAAAAACGGTGACCCTTTTCAAGATAATACTTGTTTTAAAACAAGAACTATCTTAAAAAGGGTCTAACCATAGGAATATTATATAGTATTAATTCGTGAGTTTGACGGAGTTTAATACGCAGTCACTTTTGCAATTAAACGGCTTTCCGCTAAGATACTCTCTAAGCCTGAAGTTATTCAACTTGTTTATTTGCTATCCTCACATTCATATTATTTCGAAATATGTATGGATGAATAAAAAATAATATACTTTGTATTAAAATAAGATCCATCATATAATCAAATTTCATCAAATGAAATACTTTATTAGCATGTATTTGGCCTCGCTGCTAAGTTATGTCATTATATTATATTAATATAATATTATTAATAATATATTAATATTATATTATTAAATATAATACATTAAATAATGAAATTTTATGAATTGCCATAAAATATGAATTCCGATATATTGATGATATATTTATGTTTTTAACTCTAATAATTTTTATTCAATAAGCTGATAGATTTATTCAGGTAGCCTTATTCTTAATAAAACTAATATCAATGATAAAGAAGGTATATACCTAGATATGAATAATTAAATACATATTTTACACAAGGTTACTATAAAAATATAATCAAACAGGAAATCGTAAAATATATAAATCAACAAAATATTATTAAAATTAAATTTTAACTCTTAAGCGAACAATTTTTAAGGATAGATAGTAATTAATATTCTTTGTATTAGAATAAGATATTAATTTTTACAATCACAAGAAATACATCATTAATACATTGATAGGAATACATTAATATAGGTCATCATGACCTATATGACTTTAATTTATAAAAACTTAATTATAAAAATATTTACGAGTTTGAATTGTTAAAGTCTTAAGATTAAAATATCAACATTTTAAAATTACTGTAAATTACGTAGTGTACTTAATTGATCTGATTTATTATAGTCAATTTCATCATTATTGAAGATAAAACGTCATCACTGGGTAATGACGTTTTGGAGACAAAGTACTGAATAATGACGTCAAAGTTAAAAGAGTAATCATGTTATTTACATTGGCAAAATTGATCCGCACTGTAAGTTGTTTAAGAGAATTTAAATGACTTGAAAATATATTGATATCATTTAATAAATATTGATCAATGAAATAATAAAAATGCATATAATAATATACAATAAAATAATAATTAAAATAATATGCACATATTATTTTATATGTATATAATATGTCTATGTTATATAACTACATAATATGAACGCATAAGAATAATAAAAAACTTATATTAAATAACTTTAAAATTAACAAAATTGGGTTTATAAAATTATTTTATGTAATAGAAATACTTTCGAATAATAGCAATTTCTAAAATATGAAATGCTTACATCATACTTGTCCAATGAAACACTATTTGAGTGGCTTTGTTTTATACTCAGAATAGTTTCAGGCATTATCTAAAGTATAAACCCTTCAAATAACATTACTGTTTGAATAAAAACTATATTATTCAAAGCAAAGACTGCAATTGATAAAGAAGTCGAGCAATTAATCGAAAATGACGAAAGTGTGAAATAAGAACAGAAAAAATTTGGTGCATTGTTAATTAAAAGATACGCGACAAGAAATATTAGGGAGAAAATAGAAATTAAAAATGACGAATGAATAAACATTTATTTAAAAGAGAAATAAAAATTTTAATTAGCCAGAAAAATTAAAACTACCATATGATCGTTTTATGAATGCAACTTTTGTTTTAGATCGAGAAATTTGATAACATTTAAAGACGTGCTTTTAATTCGATTTCACTGAGGATTAAAAGAATTTTAAACGTTTATCCTCATTCAAACAAGAAAACTAAATTTTGAATTCAAAGAAAAAACAATTGTTGATTGATTGCTGCCCGCTAAACTTTCGTGGTCTAAAAAAAGTCTATCAATAAACCTCGCAACGACATAGTAATTAGTATAACAATTTCATTCAGTTAAGGAAATAATTCTAGTGATGTTACGTATTCCAAATTTGACGGATAACAAAATTGTAAGAACAATTTATACCTAGGGAACATTCGGATTGTAAACTCTAAAAATATAAATTTAAAAGTTTCTAATTTTAACTTTTAAAGCGGTTTTCTTTAATTGAAATTCCATTAAACGAAATTCTATCCTTAATACATTAACAGAACAGCAAGAAAAACGAATTCATTTGTTATAATTTGAGGCAAAATCAAAGAACACAAAGCTGAAATTGCCACATGTTGGTAGCCCGGGGCTACCAACATGTGGCAAAAAGCGGGCGAAACGAAAACGGTTGTGGCATTGGCGCCGTTAGTAGTTAGGGTGTATGGAATTGGATATCATGAAGGAAGAATTCTGTAGCTGGTTTTCAATGCGAAAGTCACCTCGTGTGACCTAGCAACTATTCGTTACATAAATAAGAATCCATCAAAGGATCACCAGTCCCGATTCCAATCGATCTTCATGATCTCATACGATAAAATCTATAATAAGCATGCCAGAAAAGCATCTCGGACAATGCAGTTTCTGGATATCATGATGGAAGGTTTCATATACTGTGTGAAATCTGGTAATCCTGGATTCGTAGCCTAGCAGTCAAGAGCGCAAGCCAAGTACGGAGAGCGACAGCTCGAATCTCGGATAAGTCAAATTTCAAAAGGCGAAGAGTTGGTAGTCAGCCTTCTGATGAGCCCGGGGCTACCAACATGTGGCAAAAAGCGGGCGAAACGAAAACGGTTGTGGCATTGGCGCCGTTAGTAGTTAGGGTGTATGGAATTGGATATCATGAAGGAAGGATTATGTAGCTGGTTTTCAATGCGAAAGTCACCTCGTGTGACCTAGCAACTATTCGTTACATAAATAAGAATCCATCAAAGGATCACCAGTCCCGATTCCAATCGATCTTCATGATCTCATACGATAAAATCTATAATAAGCATGCCAGAGAAGCATCTCGGACAATGCAGTTTCTGGATATCATGATGGAAGGTTTCATATACTGTGTGAAATCTGGTAATCCTGGATTCGTAGCCTAGCAGTCAAGAGCGCAAGCCAAGTACGGAGAGCGACAGCTCGAATCTCGGATAAGTCAAATTTCAAAAGGCGAAGAGTTGGTAGTCAGCCTTCTGATGAGCCCGGGGCTACCAACATGTGGCAAAAAGCGGGCGAAACGAAAACGGTTGTGGCATTGGCGCCGTTAGTAGTTAGGGTGTATGGAATTGGATATCATGAAGGAAGGATTCTGTAGCTGGTTTTCAATGCGAAAGTCACCTCGTGTGACCTAGCAACTATTCGTTATATATATATATATATATATATATATATATATATATATATATATATATATATATATATAGTTTAGATTATTTATTCAAATCAGCTCCGGGATCCTTTGACGGATACTTGTATATATTAATACTCGGATTTTAAGTCAAACCGGAAACACTTAAAATACTTAAACACTTAAGTGTGTTTAAGTATTTCGAATTCCGGTTTGACTTAAAATCCGAGTATATATATATTTTTCTTTTAATTTTCTCTTATTATAATTAAAGAAAATTTTTAATCAGAGATGTATAAAGTTTTTGTTGAATATTTTAGCTTTGTGTTCTTTGATTTTGCTTCAAATTATAACAAATGAATTCGTTTTTCTTGCTGTTCTATCAATATTTTTCTTGCTGTTCT